>LPNX010262615.1:90993-146701 GCA_001517045.1 Pseudotsuga menziesii
TAATCCTTGTTGATAGGCCCTATATTTTGATTTATTACTCATAAAGTTAGGCTTAAGGGGCGGTGTTAGAATAATCAACCCATAGTATTTACCCACTTAGACATTTATTCATTTATTTTTGTCTTATTTGCCTAGCCCATGAGTCCCACCATGTGCAAGTTGCTAATTTCCTATCCATAGAGGTCAAACTTGAAATCTTTGACTCATGTAGCACTTGGGAAAGCCTTAGGAATCAAATCTACTTTATTCCTGGCCTCCTAGGCGCCTATCTGCTTTTTCTGCTTTATTCCCTTCTTTTTCAGTGTTTTAAGGCACATAGGAAAGCAAGATTAGGTGAGGTGAATCAACTTTGTTGCCTCTTCCTTCTCCACTCTTTCCTCCATGCAAAAACATGTATGAGCTGCCATTCCACCACTCATTAGCTTGCCCATGCGCCCTTGCCAATTTGTGAGCCTCATGACAGATTTGGGATCAGCTTTTTAGACCTATGGGGGATTTGCCTATTTTGGGTAAGCCTGCTTTATGCTAGATTTGGATGCTTACTCATGCATTCGATTTCTTCATGTATTCTATTTATTCGGCAGCCTATGTTATTATAGGGTTGGCTATTGTACACTGAGTTAATATAATTTTGTGTTACAGCTCCATTTTCAGTCTCTATTGTTGACAATTTGCATGATCAATTGTAATTTGTTGTGAGTGAAATTAATCTATTGCTGGTCAGAATTTCTACAATATTCACCATTTATGATTTGAAGTTGAGATTTTGTGTCATTTCCCTTAAACAAATATCACTAAAATTATGAATTCGAATATCAAGATTTAATCCTCTATTGCAGAACTCTTAACCACATCAAATGACAATAAATGAATTCTAATTATAGTCCACATACTATGTTCTGAAAGTTGGGAGGGTTGCATGTCATGATTATTATTAATCCTTCCTTTGTCTCCTTGTCCATTTATAGTATGTTAGATCATCATGCTTAAATTAGGAGTAATTTACTTAAGTTTGGCTCCATTGGGTCCACCAAAGACTTTGGGTCTGTCAGTCCCACTGGGTCCAACGGTACCAACCACTAGAGTGTGGGGAACACATAGAGAGGTTATCTTCCACTTACTACATGTGCATGCATGAGATGATGTTCCTCTAAGACCAATCCCTACATTTTAGGAGACACTCTAAGTGCCACCAAAAACCCCCATCAGTTGGTTGTGGTAGGTAGGTAGTTATGGTAAGTCAATCTCCAGCTACATTCAGTTAGATGTCTTTCAGTTTAGTTAGTGCCAGTTTTGCATGGCTACATGGGAGTAGGTTCCTTTTCTCACCTACCTCATCAGTTTAATTGGTTTAACTAGTTTTAACTAATTATTAACTGAATTAGACATGTGGAGTTAGAATAGTGAGCTCCTATAGTGATTTAAGACACTTCTAGTTATTCAGTCAGTCAGGTTTAGTTGGTAGATTCGAATCCTATCCACATGATTGGAATTCTATTTATTGTAACACCATTATATTACTAAATATAGTTAATGGAAGATTTATCATTTGTTCTTCAATTATTCTTCTCTTATTTCTCTTGTGCAATCTATGTGAAGACCATTTTTTTCCCAAGATATTTCTGTCAGAATCTAATATGGTATTAGAGCTTGGTCAGGATATTTTAATCTCACTCGGATATTTTTATTGATGCACCACAAGCAGCCATGTTTCCAAATAAATCCTGCAATATTTTACTTGCTAACTTTGGATTCTGTCCAGAGAAGTCTTTGTAGGTGTGACGAACACTGAAAATGTGCTCTTTTTCGAAATAGAGGTTGATTCATCTTACAAAAATTCTCTTTCTAGTTTTGTGCATGTATTTGGTTCTCTCACTAGAAGCACAACAACATAGCATGGATCTATCTAATATAGTAACCTTGACTTCCTTCAATTATCATGAATGGAAATCCAAGGTTGAGATACTATTACACAACAAAGGTCTCTAAAGAGTTAATAAGGCCTTAGAAATCAACCCTTATGTAGTTGCTGAGAAAGCAAGGTGGCATAACAAGAAGGATGAAGCTTATGGCTTGCTTTGTCTCTCCCTCTTTCTCCAAAACTTCTTTTCCATCTTGATGGCTTGGAAGGCCTAATGAAGTGTGGATCAAACTTGAATCCCTCTTCAAAAATCAAGATGATCTTATAGGACATAAATTGGAGAATGAGTTCATCTCATTGAGACCAAGTGAATTTGAAACCATTGAGGAATTCATCACCAAGTTTAAGTCACTAGTAATTTGGATTGAGAAGGAAGAAGATAAGTTAATCCTATACATTCTATCAAAGATAGGTCTGGAATACTCAATTTTTGTGTCAACATTCTATGCTATTAAGCTTGCAGTTCAAAATTGGAGGATGCCATCCTTGGATGCATTCATAGATCCTCTCACAGAAGATAAAGTCAAGATGATTCAAATGGGGGCTCTCAAAACCTCAAAGGATCATGGAATTTCTTCTCTTGGAAGAAACAATATCAAGTCCTAAGGAAAGATAAAAGTGAAGGAGAAAATTCCAAAGTTAGATTCCAAAGATCAAGGTTCTAACTCTACTAAAGAAGGCTCGAATCTCAAGAAGAAGGGAAACAAGAAAGGAAGATCACAGCGTACCTATTGCAGAAAATATTCTCACAATGAGAATTATTTCTTTAAGAAGAAAATGGACATCATGAGTCAGTTTCTTGAAAGAAACAACATTGATGTGCCATATTTTGCAAGGGAAAAATATGTTGATCCCCAGGGGCACTGTAACACTATGCAATTCGAAGGTAATGATGCTCATGCATTATTTTCTAGAATAAATTATGTTTATGATGTCTCTAATTTTGATACTCATTATTATATATCAGAATCAAAAACATCTTTGCCTCCCCTTGAAAAAATACCTATCAGTCTCCCAGAGCCATTGCCTCTCAATACTAGTTTTTTACCACTACTATGTGAGTTGTCTTCATTTGAATCCTTCAAAATCCGTTCAGATTATTCTTTCTCTGATTTATAATATGATATGTAGGCTGATATCCATTTTATGACACCTATGTCCCATCCATTTGATACACAGAAGACCCTACAACTTCCAAACTCCTGAGTTGGTAAACTAGACAATTTCATGGTTTCCTATATTGTATCTGTTACAACTGATTTTACCACACATGGTTGATCACACATTTATGTCCTTCCCTGTCCCACTGCAGAATCTTTGGACCCCATGGACCAATATTGTACCTTTGATGTTTCCAATATCATCCCTAAAAACACATGTTATTTGCTGTACGCGACTTTTAATCCCTTTCTCATGTATATACGCGGATATTGACCTCAAACCTGCGTACATCAAGATGTGTCCATAAGTCCAAATATTTTTGTATTTTTCCTTGAGGTTTGTCCAAACTATTGTCTCTTTTCCTTCAATATTCCTTGAGATCACTCAGATTTGAGCCTCTGTTACCCCTTTGGAGTACTATATAAAGAACCCCTTGGATATATTGAAGAGGAGGAATTGAAGAGTAAGAAAAGTATAGTCCATTGTTGCCATAGCTTGCTTATACTTGATTCTGCATCCCTTTGTCCCTTTGGAACACTTTGTGCTCTTCCAAAGCTTATCTTTGCTTGTGAGCTTGCTATTGAGAGATGGAGGATTGAGGTGGTAGAGGCCCACGTGGAGGACTCAGTTTCTCCGATTCGCTGACGTGCCGACAGAGGTTGTTGCTTGTGTAATCTATGATTTGATTAATAGAAATATATTTTCCTGTCCAATAATGTGTATTTAAATGAATATTGAATCCATGGATGTGTTTAATTTCTTATACATATTTTATTATATATGCTAGAGTAGATATAACACCATATTATATAGCATGCTTGTCTTGTTTGTTGCTGTTGAGAGAAAATTTCTAACATAAGCAGGATTGGAAAAGCTCAACAGGGATCTACTTCAACAGTCTGGAATAAGGTATGATTCGATATCCTTTAGTGTTAGATGTTTTATTTCACTTGCATATTAGGAAGGGATTGATTTCTGCGGTTTCTCTATCTGTTGTGGTACACCCCAAGCCATAGGAAGTTTCTCTCTGTAACAAAATTGGTGATCATACTAGGGATAAAACCCAAAATCTCTAGTTTCACAGACTAGAGATGGGTAGAGGCTATGCCCATAGCTAAATCCAATGGTGAGACAGCTGCGCATTTCTTTTTCAACCATATTATCACCCGATTCGGCATTCCGAAAGAGCTTGTCACTGACCATGGTAGGCACTTTCAGAACAAAACGATGGAAGAGTTGGATTCCAAGTTAGGGTATAAGCAAGAGCACTCCTCTTCTTATTACCATCAAGAGAATGGATAGGTTGAAGCAGTGAACAAGTCACTTAACTCTATTCTCCAATGAAACATTACACAAAGCAATAATAATTGGCATATCATGTTGTATCCTGCTTTGTGGGCCTATAGAACCGCGGTTAAGACTACCACCAGTTTTTCTCCTGATAATCTTGTGCATGGGGTGGAGTCAGTATTACCAGTTGAATGTGAAATACCTTCTCTGAATCTAGCTGTGGATCTTTTACCAGACACTTCCGCATTAAAAGAGTGTTTGGTCAACTTAGAGCAGCTTGATGAGCAGCACGAAGATGCCTTAGTGGCTCTATAGGTTAACAAGCATCAAGTTAAGGTCCAATATGATAATTCTATCCATCCAAGGAATTTTAGTGAAGGTGAATTGGTCCTTTTGTGGGATCAAGCTAAAGAACCCTTGGGGCAGGAAAATTTAATCCCATGTGGCATGGTCCTTACGTGGTTAAACGAGTCTTAGAGAAAGGTGCCTATGAGTTGGTTGATTATGAAGGGACAGCCAAATTTCCTGACTTTGATTATCAGCCATATAGTTTGAGCTTGTCTCATGTCTATCCAAGTAGAGCCTTTTTATATACCTTTTGCAGCTTGATTCTCCATTTTTATTGGGAGGAGAATTTCCCTCGAGTGTCATTATCCTGCACATGTTTCCTTGCATTGAGCATAGGTATGTTCCACTGCTTGGAACTATTTTGTTTGTCCCTTGACACTCATCTCCTCCTATATTTGTAACTATAAATCACTTTTATTTATTTTCAGGCTTTTCAAAATATTTGAAAAATTCCCAAAAAAAATTAAAAAACCAAAAATCCTGACAGGAAAAGATGTTATCTTTGGTAGCACTCGAGTCGTGTCACCTTCGAACAGAGCACTGTATATCACATCCATTGGTTGGGTTATTAGTTTGAATTTAGAAGTTTTATTCATTTCTCTAAGTTTATGTCCACTGACTGGTTAAGCTTCCAGTCCCTATGGAGCCTCTGTTGATTCCCCCTGTGTCGCAGAGATGTCCCAATTTTGTATATTGAGTCTATGCTGCCTACATTCAGTCACCATTTGCCTTTATGCTCTTGTTTGAAGGAAGTTGAAGACTGAGTCGGCCATTCCTCAGCTGTCTTAACTTTGCATGTCATCCATTCTTGGTACTATTACTGGTTCATGCACATCTTGTTCGATTCCTTCCACATTATACAACGTTGCTAAGTACCTCGTGTTGGTTGATGGGGGGTTCCTTAATTCCCTCCTTCCAGCGGATTCCATCCCATTGAATTCAAATCATTTATTCTAGGATAGGATTCTAAAGTCATTTGAGTGCCTTGAGACTTACAGTCATTAGTGGTAGGTTCTCTCACCATCGAAATTTTTGGGAATACATCAATTTACCCTGATCGATGGATTATTTCAAGTGTTTTGCCTCAACACATATATTCACACTTGTTAGATTACACTCTAGTACCTTGATTCCCATTTTCATTATCGGTGGGTGATCTTGCATCCGTTAATAGTATACATCAATAACCGGTAATTAGACAATGGACTACTATGTTCGACCTCAACACCTCTATTCACATAGTAGGACATGTACTCATAGTAGTTTGTATAGAATACTTTCTAGATTGGTGGCATTCCACATATGATACCTCCTTGATCATGCCAATGCTCATGAGATTTCAGTTCTCGTGACTTGATTCCAGTGTATGTCAGATATCTTTAGCCATTATGGAGATCTTGATCCATTGTATATATTTAGTTTCTATGGATATCTTGATCCTTTGTATATCTTCATCATGGAGATTTTGATCTATTATATATTGTACGTGGTGATGACCACACATGTCACATTTTGTATATCATGCCTATTCATGGCCATTGTACTCTTATGTATCCGAGACTACTATATGTATATGCAGTCATATGCAGAGATTGATTATTGTACTATACTGATGGATGGTTGGTTCTTCATCACTCCACTTCTGGGATGGATTTATAATGTATTTTGGCCATCATGTTACCCCTCTGACCTCACACATTAGGGGGCATCTGTTATAGCTGATTTTACCACACATGGTTGATCACACATTTATGGCCTTCCCTGTCCCACTGTAGACTCTTTGGAACCCATGGACCAATATTTTACCTTTTATGTTTCGAATATCATCCCTAAAAACACCTGCTATTTGTTGTAAGTGACTTTTAATCCCTTTATTGTGTATATACGTGGATATTGACCTCAAACCCACATACATCAAGACGTGTGCATAAGTCCAAATGTTTTTGGAGTTTTCCTTGATGTGTGTGCAAACCACTTGTCTCTTGGCCTTCCATATGCCTCGAGATATCTCATATTTGACCCTCCATTACCCCTTTGGAGTGCTATATAAAGAACCCCTTGTATACATTGAAGAGGAGGAATTGAAGAGCAACAAAACTATAGTCCATTATTGTCGTAGCTTGCTTATACTTGAGTTTGCATCCCTTTGTCCCTTTGGAGCACTTTGTGTTCTTCCAATATTTCCTTTTCTTGTGAGATTTCTATCAAGAGATGGAGGATTGAGGTGCTGGAGGCCCAGGTGGATGACTCAGTTTCTCCGGTTTGCAGACCTGCCGACAGAGGTTGTCACTTGTGTAATATCTGATTTGATTAATAGAAATATTTTTTCCTGTCCAATAATGTGCATTTAAATGAATATTGAATCCATGGATGTGTTTAATTGCTTATACATTGTTTATTATATATGCTAGAGTATATCTGACACCATATTATATAGCATGTTTGTCTTGTTTGTTGTTGTTGAGAGCAAATTGCTAACACAAGTGGGATTGGAAAAAGCTCAATGGTGATCTACTTCAACCATCTGGAATAAGGTATGATTTGAGATCCTTTAGTGTTAGATGTTTTATTTCTCTTGCATATTGGGAAGGGATTGATTTCTGCGGTTTCTCTGTCTGTTGTGGTACACCCCAAGCCATAGGAAGTTTCTCTATGTATCAGTATCACTGGTGAAAGTTGTTGTCATGTCTTTGATTTGTATAATTGGTTGGTTTTCCTTATCATTGGATTTAGGTGGGATGCTATTAAAAACAATTGTATCTGATATAACCTTTATTAGGTCGAATTTAAGATCCTTATGCTCATCATATTTTCCCAATTGTCAATGTAGACTAGTTGCACCTAGTTTTCCTACTATGACTCAGCCAGTTTTTGGAGACATTATACCTTGGTTGCATGCTGCTCCATATGCCTTAATTTCTGATATATTAGAGCCTAATAATCCCTATTACAGAATTATAAAGGTTTCACTTCAGTTTTGGAAAAAGTTTCCTAATTGGGTTCACCATTTTGCAACTACACTAGAAATTGAGCCTGTCGATTTCACTGATCTTGTTTGGTTAGTAGATGACTGTACAGATCTCTTTTCCATCTCTGATTTTATGTTCAGATATGATATTTTATGTTGTCACATCAAAGAGAACTCATATGATGCTCATTCATCACCAAAATATGACCTACAAGGGGCTTCTCCTCATTCTTTTTGTCTACACAACATTTGAAAATATGATACATCAAGGAATATACAAAAAAACTACAAAATTTTCCACCAAGAAGTAGTACATACAACTTATTCAAGTGAAGAACAAATACAGAGTGAATATATTCATTTAAATTATATTCCATGTCCATTTTTTAGGAAGCATTTTTTTCATGTGTTTTTTCCTTTTCCCTCAATTTTTCATGGACAAATAATTTTTTTCATTTTAGATTGTAACGGGTGACCTTTGGTATTAGTTAACATGGCCCACATCATACAAAGTTATGATTAAATGGGGGTTTTAGGATTATTATTAATCCTCCTTTTGTCTCCTTGTTCATTTATAGTCTATTAGATCATCATTCCTAACTTAGAATTCATTTACTTAAGTTTGGTGCCTTTGGGTCCTCCAGTGCCATTAGGTCCACTGGTACCAACCACTAGAGTGCGGGGAATACATAGAGAGGTTATCTGCCACTTACTACATGTGCATGCATGAGATTATGTGCCTCTGAGGCCAATGCCTACATTTTAGGATCCACTATGAGTGCCACTAGAAACCTCCATCAGTTGGTTGTGGTAGGTAGGTATTTATTGTAAGTCAATCTCCAGTTACATTTAGTTAGATGTATTTCATTTCAGTTAGCACCAGTTTTGCATGGTTTCATGGGAGTAGGCACCTTTTCTCACCTACCTCATAAGTTTAACTAGTTCAAATAGTTTTAATGTGTTATTAACTAAATCAAACATGTGGAGTTCGAATAGTGAGATCTTATAGTGATTTAAGACACTTCTAGTTATCCAGTCAGTCGGGCTTAGTTGGTAGATTCGAATCCTATCCACATGATTGGAATTCTATTTATTGTAACACCATTATATTATTGAATATAGTTATTGGAATATTTCTCATATTGTTCATCAATTATTCTTCTCTTATTTCTCTTGTGAAATATATGTGAAGACCATTTTTTTCCCAAGATATTCCTGTAAGAATATAATATTGCATAGGAATTGGAGATCCATTTATGCTTGCACCTTAGGGGGAATTGCATCATAAATTGCTAGTAATTTTTCCCTTTTTTCCATCATTCCCCAATAGAGTTGCATATTTCTATGAAATATCATAGATTCAATTTAATATTCCTAATACTCCCCACATAATTCCCTACCAAATTCGAGACCCTCTTGAGCCATTCGAATCCCCTGGGTCAAAACTAGCTAAGACAGTTTTTCGAAAATTCTGCCTTTGTTGGGAATTTTCGAATTGGGACATTACAAGTGGTATCAGATCATGATATTGGAACCTGATATATATATTTATTCATGTTTTATGATTCTTACTTCCCTCACTTAGAAACTGATACTGGAGACCTTAACAGTGAAAAAGAAGTAAGTGGAGAGGTTAGTTCTTTTTACAAGAAGATTAAGGAAAAACTAGAACTGGGAGATATGGATGACAAAGAAAATAATGAGGGACTTAATATATTCATTAATTCATATATTGAAGGAATTACCAAAAAATTTATGCAATGATTTGAATTGTTAGCTAACCAACTTGGGAGCAAGTCAACACCCAGGAGGAGTAGTAGTACACCCCATGATGAGGGGATGACCAATGGACAAACCAATTTTTCAAAGACTGGACCTCATAACATACCTCATGAGTTCAAAAAACAGAATGGACCTGCAATACCTAATTTTTTAGAGTCCAAATAAATCCCTTACACCACATATGATGTTAGAGAATCAACAAATGATTGGCAGTAATTAAATGATGAATGTAGGAAAGTCCTACCTTTTGATCAGACATTCATTAGAGATTCGCTTCAGTTCAAGAAAGGAGGAAATCAGAATAGGTCATCCCATATCAACCATGAATTAAAATACACCATGCGAAAATTAACCATTCCTTCCTTTGATGGTTCCTCACAAATGTCTCCTAGTGCTTGGTTGCAAAAAATAAGTGTATATTTCCAATTAAATCCTATGATTGAAGAAGATGCATTGAAAATGGCCATTCTTCATCTTGAAGATGAAGCTAGTGATTGGTGGTTCCATGATATTATAACCTTGGGACATTATAATATTTTATCTTATGAGGGTTTCTCCAATGCATTGATGGAGATATTTGAAAGGAAAGACCTTGAAATTCCTTTCAAAGAACTAGAGCAATTGAAGCAAGTAGGAACTCTTGAAGCATATATGTTAGAATTTGAAAAAAATTTAGTAATGGTTTCTAAGGTATATATGTCTAGGTAGGTTTTATTATTTACTAAAGGATTGAAAAATCCTTTGAGAGGACTAATGAAATCCCACAATCCAACCACATTGAATGATTCCATGAATTTGACAAGGGATTTGCATAATGTGTTGCCAAGAACCAAATACTCTCCTAAGTCAAATTACCATTCCAAGTCCAAGGAAGGTAAGAAAACATGGAAAAAGGACTCCTATACAAAAAAAATAAAGGATATCCAAGCAAAGAATATCTTAGAAGAAAGAAGCTATGTTTTACATGCCAACAACCTTGGGTCCCAGTACATACATGTGCCAAGGGGAAGGCACACTACATTGAATTTTTTTTCTGAAGATGATGAAGAGGAGGAGGAGGAGGAAGAGGCACAACTTCCAGCCCAAGAAGAATGGTATAAAACAACAGAATAAGAACAACCCACTCCTAATAAGGGAAAAATTGCAGCACTTTCAGGTGTACATAGATTCCACACCGTAAGGCTCAAGGGCGGCATACACGACCAAAAGATAATGGTTCTAATGGATGGTGGAGCCACTCACAACTTCATAGATGCAGCCTTGGTGGAGAGGAGAAAGTTACAAGCTGAAACTTTTGATTATTTCACAGTCATCATTCCAGGTAACAATTCTACGGAGTGCACTAAATGGATTCCAAAGCTTCAAGTTACTCTAGGAAATCATACTATCACTGACAATTTTTTTGTAGTGAATGTGTTTGATACAAATGTTGTTTTGGGAGTGAAATGGTTGTATTCTTTAGGGGAGAACAAAATGAATTATTAAGTCCCTAAAATAAGGTTCAAAAATTCAGAAGGGAAACCCAGCTTGTTGAGGGAAATGCACACTTACCCAAATCAAGTGGCATCCTCTCACAACATGAGGACTGTTTTGAGGCATGGAGATATATAATGGGTTTATAAATATTTAATTACATCTACTAAACCTCAATTGAACATTTCCAGTCATCCTAAGGATATAGAGGAACTATTGATTAAGTATGAGAAGGATTTTGGAGACCTTCCCCCAGTAAGAACACCAAATAGAGTTGTTGAACATATCATTGAGTTAGATATAGGAACAAAACATATCAAAATGCATCCCTATAGGTATCCCAAAAGGATTCGAGATGATATTGAATAGGCCATTAAATAACTCTTGGAGTTGGGTCTCATAGGTCCTAGTTCTATCCCATTTTCTTCTTCAGGTGTTATGGTAAAAAAGAAAGATGGGACCTCGAGAATGTACATTGATTTCAGAGAATTAAACAAGAAGACAATAAAGAATAGATACCCCATCCCAAGGATTTATGATCTTATGGATGATCTCCATGGGGCAAATTTCTTCTCAAATATTGACCTTAGATTTGGTTATCATCAAATTCGAATGAGAGAAGAAGACACACCAAAGACTGCTTTCATATGCCACTATGGTCACTTTGAATTTGTTTCCATGGCATTCGCCTTGAAAAATGAACCAACCACATTCCAATCATGCATGAACAACATATTACACAAGAAAATTCATAATTTTGTACTTGTTTTCTTTGATGACATTCTTATTTACAATAAAACTTGGAAGGAACACTTGCATCATCTAGAAGGGGTATTAAAAATTCTACATGATCAATATTTGTTTGCTAAGCAGTCAAAATGTGAGTTTGGTTTGAAATATATCTTGTATCTTGGACACATCATTGGTCAATATTGTGTGAAGGTGGATATGAAGAAAATAAGAGCCATTTTAGAGTGGCCTCGTCCCAAAAGACTCACTGAATTAAGAGGATTCATTGGAATTTGCAGCTACTATAGAAAGTTTGTGAAGGGGTTCTCCCAACTCACTTCAACTCTCAATGATTTAAAAAATAAATATTCTTTTGAATTTCATGAAGGGGATGAAAAATCCTTCCAAATAATTAAGGAGATAATAAGCAATTGTCCTATTCTAGCCTTGCCTGGTTTTTCTAAACCATTTGTCTAGGAATGTGTTGCATCAGGAGAAGGCATTGGAGCAGTCCTAAAACAAGGAAAACAACCAATATATTTTGAGAGTAGGAAGCTACATCCACATGAGAGGCTTTACTCCATATATGATAAATAAATGTTAGCCATCATGCATGCTTTGATCAAGTTTAGACAATACTTGGTGGGAAACAAATTTGTGGTCAAAACTGACCATAACAACTTAAGGTACTTCCTCACTCAAAAGGATTTAAATGAAAGGAAGAAAAAGTGGGTGAGTAAGATTCAACCATTTGAATTTTATATTGAATATTTTAAGGGGAAAAATAATGTGGTAGTTGGATTCCTTATCTAGAAGACCTTATATTTCTCTAATGGATGTAGCAGAAAATTGGAAAGCCACGTTAGAAGTAGAGTATGCCAAAGATAATTTTGCTTGTGAAATTTTTATGGGACTAACCATGATGATATGTATAAGGTGTTGGAAGGAATCATCTACTACGAAGGTAGCATCTATTTGGTCCCTAATTCAAGTTTGAAGGAGAAAAGTTTTAAAAAATATCATGATTCTCTTGTAGCAGGTCACCCCAGCTTCTTCAAAACATACCAAATGTTGAGGGAAAGATTTGCATGGAAAGGGTTGAAGGCTGATGTTATGAATTATGTTAATGAATTTCCCACATGTCAAAAAAATAAAGTGGAGCACACTCATCCAGCCGATGTCTTACATCCCTTTCCAATTCCAACACAAAAATGGGAGAGCATTTCCATGGACTTCATCACTGGTTTTCCCAAAGTATATTATGTTAATGAATTCCCCACATATCAACAAAATAAAGTGGAGCACACTCATCCAGCCGGTGTCTTACATCCCTTTCCAATTCTAGCACAAAAATGGGAGAGCATTTCCATGGACTTCATCACTGGTTTGCCCAAAGTATTTGGTAAGGATTGAATATTTGTGGTGGTGGATAGAGTCACTAAATTTGATTATTTCTTTGTTGTTACTACCATTTTCACTATTTCACGAGTGGCTGAACTATTTTTTAAAGAATTTTTTTCATGAGCTTCCTAAGATCATTTTCATTGACAAAGATAGCATATTTTTTAGTGCATTTTGGAAAGAACTCTTCAAAACAGTGGCAAAAAATTTGACACCTAGCACAAGCTATCATTTCCAAAATGATGGCCAAACAGAGAGGGTGAATCAATGGTTGGAAGGATACTTTAGTAACTATGTTAGTGGGAAAAAAAAATCATGGATAAAATGGTTGCATTTGGGTGATTTTTTTTACAATACTACTTTCCATATGTCAATTGAAATGTCTCATTTTAAAGAACTTTATGGTTATGATGCATCCACTTTTATTGACCAAATTTTTGGTGATAGTAGAGCTAAAAAGGCTAAGGACTGGATTGAAGAAAGTCAACCAATTTTGAAGGTTTTGAGAGATAACTTGCAGGTTTCTCAAAATTAGTAGAAACAATATGCAAACCAACATAGAATGGATAGATAATTCCAATTGAATGACTTGGTGTATTTGAGGTTGAAGCCCTACAAACAAACCACCATAAAAGGTAAAGGTTTAGAAAATCTCAAACCAATATTTTATGGTCCCTACAAAGTGATTCAAAAATTTGGAGAAGTGGCTTATCAATTGGATCTTCCCATGGGAAGAAAAATTCATAATCTATTTCATGATTCTTGTCTAAATAAGGTTATAGGGAAGCACATTTCAGTATCTGATACTTTACCACCTATGGATGATGAAGGACAACTTGTTCTCATTCCCAAAAAAATATTGATAACATGGGAGAGAATGATAGCTATGGGACCCAAGAGAACCTTAGTTTATCATTTACACATTAATTTGGGTCATACAAATAATAAATATGTATAAAATAAATGGTTTTTTATCATTTGTGAATTTTGCTTTGGCATTTGGAGAGCATTAGCTTGTCCTTTGCACGGTGAGTGCACACTTACCCTACCAATGAGTCACTTTCGAGAGAGTGATATTATTTTCCAAGTTGGACATGGGACAGGCCATTTATACCTATAATTTGGAGCTTCATGGAGTGTTTTTTTTCATATAGGAGGCTGTTGTTGTTCGTGACCCATATGTCCTCCCATTCTCCCAATTTCCACTTCCATATTTCCATGTTTTTCTATGAAGACGCACTTGTGTGAATGGTGGTTATGCCCCATTGAGTTAAATTGATGCCAAATAATGGGTGAATGATTCATGTATTTGATATCCTTTGTAAGTCGAAATCAGAAGAAATACATATGCAGATTTCCACATTTCCAACCTTTCTTGTGACTAGTTTCCATGTGATGATTCTCCCTTTCAATCGAGATTGTATATCTGATGTGTATTGTGAATTGGATCAATATTATATGATTTTAGTGAGCTATTGAAATTTTTTCAATGGTATATATTCATATTTATCTGTTTTGAACCATTATATGCAGCATTTATGAGTCAAAGTTGATATTTTATGTGTCATTTCCCTTAAGCAAATATCATTGAAATTATGCATTTGAATATGAAGATTTAATACTCTATTGTAGAACTATTAACCACATAAAATTATATTAAATGAATTCTAATTACATTCCCCATACTCTTTTCTAAAATTTGGGAGGGTTGCATAGGAGTTGGAGGGCCATTTGTTCCCACACCCTAGGGGGAATTGCATCATAAATTGATAGTATTTTTTCCCTTCTTTCCATCATGATTAAATAGAGTTGTAGATGTCTATGAACTGTCATAGAACTACAATATATTCTATTTTAGATTCATAATACTCCCCACATCAGTCCCTACTAAATTCGAGACCCTTTTGAGCCATTTGAATCCCCCTGGGTCAAAAGTAGTCAAGTCATTTTTTCAAAAATTATTCCTTTGTTGGGAATTTTTGAATTGGGACATTATAGTAAGGTCGAATTCAATTATAATTCTTCCTAAGTAGGGAAAAGAGTAAAATTATAAGAATAATAAGCTTCGACAGAGGCAACAACAAAAAATCAAGAAGGGAAAGGGAACTGCAACAGAGGAGGTGAGAGGAAGGAAGAAGAAGAGGAATCCACACCAGAAGAGGAAGCTGTGAAATAAGGAAGGAGTGCAAGAATGGAAGGCACAATATAATATTAGCAACAGAAGCTTTGCAAGAATCATATCAGTTGGAAAGTGACAGTAAGACGTAATGCTTGGAAAGTGACAGGACTTGAAGATCGTGGGTACGAGTTCAGAAAGAGTCATAGGAAACCATGCACGTGAAGGAATATTTGTAAGTCAGGTTGGTAGTGCCTCACGTTAAGGTGTTACTAGAATAGGATAGAGATCCTATTGGTTAAAGGAGGAATTTAGCTGAGAAAGTGACAGATACTAAGTCTGTATTGGGTCTGTATCGAGTTTGTAATGAGTCTGTATCGAGTTTGTACTAAGTTGGTATTGAGTCTGTAAGAAGGCTATAAAATTAGGAGGAACCCAAGCTATATTTGGGTTTTATTCCTAGATTCTCTATAGTTAGATTCACTATTGTGAGCTCCACTGTCGATAGCTCTGTATTGTTGTCTGTTAGTAGTATTCGAGGATAATGGATCTACAAGTGAGTGCGCATAAGAGTAGGAGGGGTGAAGTCGATCCAGACTATGTATGGAACATTAGTAGTGATAAGTAGGAAAAGAGTAGAGAGAGGGGAAGGGAGTTAGAGAAGAGAGAAGAGTCTATAGAGATAGAGAATAAGATCTAGAATAGAGTCTGCAGCTTAGTGCGCAGACGAAATGTGCATATATTTCCGCAAGACAGATGAAGAGAACCTTTGTGGTTTTTTATCAGATGGGTTTCCACATTATATCTTATGTATATATGTGAATGGTGCATGTGTTTTGACTTATATATGTAATTTTTATATTGAATGAATCGTTATAGATTTGGTTGTGAATGAATGAATGCATATCAGTCGCATGGTACCAATTAAATACAATCATACTACATAAAGGGTGTTGATATAATAGGTTGCTTAAAATAGAAGATCACAGTCTAACTATTCATAGAACAAGTAAATAATACACCCATAGAATTTGTTGAGATACTTGGTAAGAGGCCAAGGTACCATAAATTCCCCCACCAACTGCTGAAATATGGTTCTGGAAGTTACCCGTTCCAAACTGAGATATCTCACGTGAGATTGCATCTACATTGTAGTTACTGCCAACTAAGATCTTCTCTGTCAGGATGATATAATGGGGCTTTATTGTGTTGAGAAGAAGGGACTAAACATGGGTTAGGATCCTCGAAGGAGGGAGAAAATCCAACAATTTTTTTTGTCTCCTGGAGAATCCAACTGAGACACAGACCAAAAAAACTACATGGATACTGTGTAGGACATGCCCGAGGCTCCTAAATGATTTGTTGCAAAGGAATGGGCCACGGGGTTGGAAAATATGGCATATTAATGTTGCTATATATGCCACATTTTGAACGAAGTACACTAATAAACACTTATGTCAAGCAGTTACTGGTTTTTTTTCATGGAGGGGAGTCTTTGGTTAGGAAAACCTATACCTGTAGATCTTTAGCTGATTGCAACCATCATAGGTCTACCATCCTCCTGGAAGGACCCAACACCTCTTCTCAAAAAGGACCAGGAAGTGGAAACAGTTGCACAGATGAAGAAAAAATATGACATAGTGAGAATCAAAAGGGGATTTATGATCGAGACCATTAATAATCACAAAGTTCACTTTGTTGTAAAAATAGTGGAATCCAAGTTACTTCAAAAAATGTGCCCGGAACAGTGCACTGCGGGAGGGATTGTGCTAGCAGAAATCTGCACGGTAGGAGTCAAGATCAATTGGTTTCAGTTCCTACTAAATGAGCTCATAAAATATGCCATTGATGCACAGGAAAAGGGTAGGGAATTCCATTACTCATGGCTATTGATTTTAATATCATTTATATCATGGTCTCGCCCACCAAATTAACAAGGGGTAGACCTAACCATAACCTGCAGAGGATCAAAATATCAGAACATTTGGTTTATAAAGGATCGACAATAAGATAATAATATTGAATTCTTTATGCATGGAGAAGCTGTCAGGAACGAAGTCAAGAATATGTGCATATTAGGTAATACCATTGTTCGGCGATGTCACAATATTGTTAGATTTCATATTGGACCACACCATATTAACATGCAGCCATGCCAACAACAAAAACCTCAAAGTTTTCCAACTAACTTCATCATGACAGGGGAGGAAGTTGAAGAAATTGTTAATGAATGGCCAAAGGAATGGCATGTTCTAGTATCCGAAGATCAACTTCAGCAAGAAGAAGAACAACTACAAGAATATGACCCCAAGGAGGAAAAGGAGGAAGATGACCCACTAGAGGATATGGACTCTGTAGGAAGTGATTCCCCCTTGATACCAACAGATCATGAAATAGAAAATGAAGAAAGAGAACCTCAGAAAGAACAAGTATAGTCCAAAAGAAAGAAAATAAGATGAAGGTTGATTGAAATGTAAATACTATCACCTTGGACAGTCAAGATGTGCAAATGATGATAGAGGAAATAAATGAAGTAGCATAGACAATCTTTAAGTCCATAGAAGAAAAGCAAGAGGAACTTTTAGGTACGGTTACAAATCTGCTTAAAGTTTTTTGTAAAGTGGTTGTAGATGTTAAAATTGTTTTTGACTGTCTAATCCCAACCATGGAACCACAAGACCCATTATAAACTTTAAAAATTGAACAAATTACCATACATGTTACATACCCCCCAATAAGGGTGGAAGTATCAGGAGAAGTTGTTGACTTAGGCACCCCAGATTTTAATGATGTTTCCCGAGACATCGTCTAGATAACCATAGATTTATCAACCATGAAAATAACTGAGGTATATGCAATACCGAGTGTTGTAAATGAAGAAATAAAATGGTGTGAGCATACCATGTCCAAGCAAGTGAAGGCTACAATTAAAAATATCTAGAAAATGAAACTAGATATACAAGAAACTAAACAAAAGACAAAATAATGGGAAGGAAACTGTCACAAAATTAACAATGCAATAACTTTGGCCTATAATAATCTTGCAACAATGGGAATAATAGAGGAAATGTCACCAGGCACCAAATTCTCTAGACTTGGTGAAATAGAAGTTGAACTAAAGAGGAAGGTAACAAAACTGGAAGAATGGATAAGATCAAGCACACCTCCAGAAGTGATGAAGAAATGAAGAGAAGTAGCAATTGAAGCTGTGAGGAAGATAACAGAAGCAGAATAAATCTATATCAAGGTTGTCGACCAAGTATCACAGACTTGGGAATCCCTCATGGATGATGAGAAATCACATAACATTGCAAATGAAATCATTTCCTTTGAATTCAATGTTTTGCAGATAAGGAATGATATGAAGCAACTACCCTTAGCATAGAAAATGGATAAGGAAACCGAAATGAGGAAACTGCAGTAGCAAATAACAATGTTGTGCACACAACAGCAACACCGTGAAGAAAAGGTGGAATAATTGTAGGATGAAGTAGAAAGAGTTACATGTATCATTCAACATGTACATCAGAAGATGTGTGACATAATTAGAGAAGTTCATGCTGGAACAAGCCAGTTACATGTTGGTGGAACAATTGTAGAGGAAAGAAGAAGACTTGTGTGCATCGAAGCAGAAAAGTGATGAAACTCATGGAATATTTTCAGAGCATAATTAGCGTAAGTAAAAACTTGGCATAATAGCTTCACGGTGGCTCAGAACGAGCCACAGGTGAGTGTTGGGGGAATGTTGGGCCTAGGAATAGTAAAGTAGAATTCAATCAAAATTATGCCTAAGTAGGGAAAAGAGTAAAAGGAGAAGAAGTTGCGATGGAAGCAGTGAAAGAAAATAAAGAAGAGAAAGGGAACTGTGACAGATGAGGTGAGAGGAATGAAGGAGAAGAGGAAGAGGTTCCAGAAGAGGAAGCCGCGCTAGAAGGAAGGAGCAAATCAAGGGAAGGTATGATAGAATATCATCAACAAAATCCATGCAAGAAGCATAACAGCTAGAAAGCGATAGTAATCCATAATCCTAGGAAAGTGACAGGCCTTGAATATCATCGCCAAAAACCGCACGAGTGAAGGCATCTCTGTAATTCAGGCTAGTAGTGCCTCTCGTTAAGGTGTTACTAGAATAGGAAAGACAAATTTTTGGTTAAAGGAGGAGGTCAGCTGAGAAAGTGACATATACCAAGTCTGTATTGGGTATGTATCAAGTCTGTAATGAGTCTGTAATGAATTTGTATCAATTCTGTACTAAGTCTACATCGAGTCTGTAATAAGGATATAAAAGGAGGAACCCAAGCTGTATGTGGGTTATATTCCTAGCTTCTCTATAGTTAGATTCACTACTGTGAAATCCAATATCAATAGGTATATATTGTTGTATGTTATTAGTATTCGAGGAAAAGGGATCTGTAGATGAGTGTGCATAAGAGTAGGAGGGTTGAAGTCGATCCAGGTTGTGTGTGGATTATTAGTAGTGATAAGTAGGAAAAGAGTAGAGAGAGGGGAAGGGAGTTTGATAAAAGAGAAGAATCTATAGATATAGAGAAAAATATCTAGAACATATTTTGTAGCTTAGTGCATAGAAGAAAGGTGCATATATTTCTGCAAGCTAGATGAAGATCACCTTTTTGGTTTTTCCTAGATGGGTTTCCACATTATATCTTGTGTATATATGTGAGTGATGCACATGTTTTGACTTATCTATGTAATTGTTATATTGAATGAATCATTATAAATTTGCTTGTGAATGAATGAATTCATATCAGTCGCATGCTACCAGTTGAATACAATATAATCATACTAAATAAAGAGTGTTGATATAATAGGTTGCTTAGAACAACATATCGCAGTCTAAATATTCATAGCACAAGTAAATAATCCACCCATATAATTTGTTGAGATCCTTGGTAAGAGGCCAAGGTACCAAAAATTCCCCCACCCAATCGTGGAAACGTCGATCTAGCAGTTACCCATTCCCAACTGAGATATCTCGGGTGATACTGCATCTGCGTCACAGGTGCTGCTGACTAAGATCTACTGTGTTAGGATGATATCTTGGGGATTTATTGTGATGAGAAGAATGGATTGAACCTAGGTCAGGACCCTCAAAGGAGGGAGAAAATACAACAGTTATTCTTTCACAATGTCTCACCACACTTTGTCTTACCTCAAAGCATTATTTCCAACCATTAATCTTATTTCCTTATCATTTTTTGGTGCACCCTTTGGGTCTCTTCTTGAATGCAACCTCAAATTATCTACAACATTCCATCTGCAAACAAGTGGCTTAACCAAAGTGGTTAATAGAGTTCTATTCCACTCTCTTCGTAGATATTTTGTGAAGAAAAAACAATGGGACACCTACCTATAGATTATCCAGCATAGTTATAACTAGGACTCCCATTCATCGACTGGTTACTCCCCATTTGAAGTTTGTCTCAGTTTCCAACCTTTGGCCCCTTCTGAGATGCACTTGATTCTCTCTTGAGATGGATCAATGCATCAACAAAAAGAGCACATATATTCTTAGAAATACATATAGAGAATTTCTTATCGTTATGCACAAGTAACAAAAGCATTGCAAGATACCCAAGTTCGTTCCAAAATGAGACATGATAAGAAAAAGAACGCCTTTGGTTTTCCAACCCAAAGATAAAGTGTGGCTTCAGTTGGGCAAACATAGATTCAAAGGGAAACATCATAAGTTGCATCCTTTGCAATACAAACCATACACAGTACTGGAATCGATTGGTGATAATTCCTACCATATAGATCTTCTCCCACGGCTAGGAATTTGATGTTCTAAACTTAAAAAATATGAAGTTGTTTGATTCATCTCTTCTAGAATAAGTGGTTCCAATTAAGTATACGATGGATAACATTCCATATTGCAAACATCCTCTTCTATAAGTAACCATTCTAGAGAAGCAAATTCACTAGATTTATTCTATTAAGTATATTTCATATACTACGGGAAAAAAAGAGACACTCCAGTGCAAGCACGATGGATTTCAACGGATAAAATCATAATAAAATTTCCTCACCTGGTGGCAGAGGAAGGGGGCACTTCCAAATCCAAAGAGGGTGGAATTGGGCCACATGGGTATCCCATCGAGAAAGGAACACCATGATTTTAGCTTCGTCGGTCCTCATTTATTACAGTTTCATTTTTTCATAGAGTTAGAATTAGTTTTAAAGTGGTATATTTTGTTTCTAAAGATGAAGTCTTAATTAATAAAGTTTATGAACTAGCATCTAGAGTGGTGTTGAGCGAATCCTTGTTTTTAGGTTGCGTAGATGTTTGTTTTGGTTTCAAAAAAATTCTGTGGAGATACGTATACATTTTGGAAATAGTTCATTCTTTTTGTTTCAAATCCATTGTAAAATGAAGCTATTGAATTGAATACAAGGATTTGATGGTATTTGTTCCAAATTCTATTGTGTATTTCATTTGAGCATTTTTATAAAGATATGAGTTCTCTTGTTGATTCTCTCTCTCAATGCCATATAATCTTATTTGGATAATAATAATATTCGAGATATTTACAAGGGTTAAACATTCAACACCAATGATGTCTTATGCCCATATTTTAATGTCAGTCGATAACCCATACATTTTCTTTCAACCATATTGGATAGCAGAATTTTGTATGTCCTTGTTTCAATCACTATGTTGGTAATGCATAGGTTCAAAGCTGGTTACCTCTTTAATATAACTATTTGTAAATTGAATACTATCTTGCAGAAATAGTATAGGGTTTGCAAAATCAATATAATGTTTGCAAAAACCTCATTTAGCATGTAGAAATATCATATAGAGTGCAAAAATAGTAAGGAATTCATTTATTCTCACAGTAATGAAAATTATTTGTAAATAAGGTGGAAAATTCTTAGACCTACACCTTTTCTTCTTCTCTCAAAATTTTGTTTATTTGCATATGACCGTTGTAGAAGATGCATTATTTTGCATATACATTCAGAGCAATAGATACATCTTCTCAAAAATCAAAGAACTAATCAAAATACTCTTCCAAGGGAGAGGACAAGGAAGAAGAAATTTCATAGGTAGGGAGGAAGAAACAACTTAAACATAAGGTCAAACTTATATTGTAAATGTTGTGGAAAGAATGGACATGAATCATGTCAGTGTTAGGCCTCTTGGGACTCCATCAAAGAAAGACATAACCATAGGAAAGAAGACAAAAGTAAGAGCTCCTGAATCTACTCATTTTATTTTTGCACATTGTAATATTGGAATAAATGAAATCACATATTTTCCATCTTACAAAGATGCTTGGATAATTTATAGATTTTCCTTATTGTCATTCAGCTCCTGGGCTAGCAATTCTTTCTCTCTTTTTTTAAATTTTGTTAATTCAAAAGCCTGAATTAACTGGGTTGCGGGGATCTTCAAATTGTTCTTCAACAACTGGATGGTGGTTTCCTTCTCAGCCATAATATTTTGTGTCACTTCTCCTTATTTGTTTCACTATCTATCGTCAACAAATATCCTCGGAAGCTTCTTTATTTGTTGTTGGTGTACTTTGTTTTCCGCCTTCTCTTACCTCAGTTGATTTTCTATTTTGGAAAATGTGGATTGCAACTTGGATACTTTTAGAGTATCTTTCATCAAGTCACTATAAATGACTTTCCTAGTCTGTTTATGGAAGTGAATCATATCAGGCACTAGGATGGCCTTGAAGTTCAATATCATCTCAGCTATTTTATCCTTGGTAGAAAAACTAAATTTAAAGTATTTCTGGTATAATATTTCATAGTGACCAGTGAATCCTCTTTGCTTGATATATTTATGACTTCTAGGTATAGTTTCAAGGATTCTTTTGAAGAGATCTACTTGTCTTTCTTATACTTGTCATACAAGTCAGTTTTGGATTTGAATTTATCATTTGATGCTTCTTGTACCTTTGAAAACTCATATTATTGTATTTCAAAGGATGGGCCTCTAACCTTTTCTTTATTTTTCTCATTTTCAGTTTCAACTACCTCTACCAATTCTCCTTTAGATTCATTCCTTTGTCTTTTATATGTTTCTAAATTTTCTTCTTCTTCTGTCTCCATGACCTCTGAATGACTTCTTTTACCTGCTATTTCTACTTTGCTTGGAGTGGGAATTATTACTGCTGTTGATTTCATTATAGCTCATGGGTTTTCCTGTAAATCCTATGTGTCCTTCATCTATGTTTGATATTCCATAAAAATTATCTTTTTTCAGTTAATCCTTCCACTACCTGATGTTCAAATGCCCTTTTCTTGTCCATATGCCTCCTTTGTGAAATAATATGGTGTGGGTCATAATTGATTGAGGTAGCTTTCTAAAATTCATCTATTGTAGAATACCTTCAACTACAGGGAGTGGAGTTTTATTCATGATAATGAATGTCCCACCTACCCTTGGAAACTTAATCTCAGAAGCCTTCTTAACACTGATAAAATGCTCATTATCCACAATTAGCTTATGTCTTATAAATTCCAAGTAAAAATCTATACAGGTCAGGAATGCTGGTACGATATATGGTTCATGGAAAAAACCATACACCATGATTATAGTATGTTATTCTAACATAAACCAGTCCCCCATTCTTCTATCAGGAGCAAACTTCAAAGCCTCTTGCATCCCTAGCAGTACTCTAGGAAATCTATTATGAAAGAATACTTTATACACGTGACATCAAAAGGTTCATGTAGTTGAAAAAATCATTATTGGTTTTTGCAGTAAGTACCATCTCTGGGACTTGCATGTTTTCCTCATTAAAAAATAAAAAAATTCTAAACAGGTATGACTAAAACCTAAAATATCTAGAGCAGTGTGGAAATTCACTAGCTAAGAATGGATGGTCTCAGCTAGGAATTCTTCATATTTAATGAAACGGGGTTGATGGGACTGGGACTCTAATTGAATCACACATATTTTGAACAACATTCTTATTAACATCTCAGGGAAAAATATGTCTATGTATAAACCTAAAAATTGACTCACTATTGAAATGAACAGTTTAGAATATTCATTAAACAAGTTGATATCAAAAGGAAAAGGTTGGTTTGCAAGGGATACACCATTCCTAAAGAATTTTGAGAGGAAGGGTTGATTTTGTTCAATGGCAGAATGCCTAAATAATTAAACTATGTCTTCTTCCACATACTCTTCTCGGCTCAGGGTGAATGAGGGCGGGACTGCAAGAGAATCTCAGAAAAAAAGGGCATTTACATGGAAAAGGATTTTGGTCTTAGAAGTGTCCATTATTAATCTCTAATAGGAAGAGTAATTTAATGCACACCAATCGATATAACATAGGAAATTTAGGGTTTGGTCAGGGAAGAAATGGTAAAAATGGGACTGGAAGACACCATGTAGGTCAGTGCCTTGGTCTTTTAAGGCTTCTAACATATTTTTTAGCTGGTGGACTACGCCAAAGGACATAATAGTGTCAAAAATTTATCTATCTCTATCTTCAAAAACCTCCATTTTCTGAAACTCTAAGGCTTGTGTCTCAACTTCACCTCCGCTGTCTATTTTGAAATATTACTAAGCGAGTGAAAACATGTCGTACCTGAAAAATGGATGGATAGAAAGAGAGTTGTCCAACTTGGCTTCGCCCATGCAGAGATGTTTTCTTCTTCCAATGCACAAAATGAAAAATAAATTTCAAAACATGTGCCCCTTTTATTTTATAATATTCTCGAAATGGTGGTTTCGAAGTCAAGAGAAGTTGTTTTTCCTTACCACTTTGTTCTAGCAAAGCTATCATCTGTCTTCCACATGGAAGGTGGTATTTTTCCATTGGGGATATTTTTTTTTTAAATCCATGCATGTCCTGAGAGCAAAGATCCTCCTAACCATAGATCTAATCCATCTCTCAGCTAGACCGTTGATCTAAATTCCCCTTTAATTTTAACTTTGGCCTATGTTTCCTAATAAACTGCTTATCGGTTGTGCATTTTCCCCTAGCTGATCATCTATCCATTGTATATTTACTTAATCTTCATAACAAACTGTTGATTCCCTCCATCCTTTAAGCATCACCTTTATTTTCTGATGTCCAGTAATTTTTAATTTAGCGTGCAACTTCCTTTGGTGGATCGCCTAATAGTCGTCGATGTCATCCACCTATTATTCTCACCATTGATCAAATATGGTCGTTAATGATTCTGCTAATATTCAATTTTTCATTAACTATGCAAGTTCTCCCAGCAGATCCCATCTTCGTCGTTGATTTTATTCACCTTTCATCCTCACTGTTGATTAAGGTTACCTTTTAAACTTTCCGCCAATTTCTAGTATGTTTTTTACCATGCATCTTCTCACAACGGATTTCTTTCTCATCGTAGATATTTTCATCCGAATATCTTAACCATCGAAGTTTAAATACATTTACCACAAGCACCTTTCATTGCTTTAGTCACATTAGCAAGGTTTCCAAAATTTTAAACTCATTGAAATTTAGACCCTTCTTCTTACCTGCAAGCTAAAATAATGCTAACAACAGTTAAAAACTAATTTCATACCTAAAGGCCTAACACATTTAGAAAGGTTGTTTAATAAAAATTATGTACCTCATAATTCAGCCTAAAAATCAAGATGTCAAGCAAGTAAACATTGGCACTAAAAAAGAGCCTAAACTCATCAAATTATCCAAGATGTTTCCTGAGGATACAAAACATAGATATATAAATATGTTCAAAGAGTATAATGATGTGTTTGCATGGAAATAAGAATATCTAAAAACATATGATACATCAATAATTGAACACAATATACCATTGAATCCTCGGACTAAACTATTTTAACAAAAGTTGAGGTAAACAAACCCTGTCCTACTACCAATCGTAGAAAAAAGAGATAGAGAAATTATTGGATGCTAAAATAATAATTCCTTTGAGATATTCTGAATGGGTTGCAAATCTGATTACTGTTAGGAAAAAGAGTGGTGAAATCATATTGTGTATTGATTTTAGGAACTTGAATAAGTGTTCTATAAAAGATAACTATCCTTTTCCTAAAATGAATCAAATTTTACAGAAGCATGGGGACTTCACTTAATGAACCTCTCACATAGCACGTGCAATCATGGGATATTAAAGAATACCCTTAATTTCAAGAGATATTGAACCAAAATCTTTTTGTTGAAACCCCCTCCCAATACTTAAAACCTCCTCCCCACCCCTTTTTATACCTAAATCTTTATAAACCACCCTACCCACCCCCACCTTAAACCCCTCACCCCCCCCAATACCTGCAATATATTGGTTCGATTTTTTATAATTTTAAAACCCACAATATGAACTAACATGATAGGATATTGGTCAACAAGTGAAGCCCCCGTGTACAGAAGGTGGTAGGAGCCAATGTAATTTCCATAATGGATAGGTTCTTAGGTTATAATTAGGTTTCTATGGATAAAGAAGAAAGAGAAAAAACTACATTCGCTATACCATGGGGAACTTTCATGTACAAAAAAATTCCTATTGGATTAATGAATGCAGGAGAAACTTTACACCATGCCATGGATATTTCCTTCATAGGATATACTGATAAATTCATAGTAATTTATATTGATGATATCATTGTATTTTCAAAAAATGATAATGAACGTTTGTCTCACTTAAGGAATACATTTAAGAAATGCAAGGGATTTGGTCTTTCCCTGAATAAAAAAAATCTAGTTTTTCTATGCAATAGGGTAAGATATTAGGTTGCATTGTGTCGAAGGATGGAGTAAGAATAGACCCAGAGAGTGTGGCATCAATTCAGGCATCAGAAGTGCTCAGAAATAATAAATAATTCCAATAATTCATGGGAAGGATAAACTTCTTGAGAATATTTATACCCAATATGGCTGAACAAATTAAGACCATTCCCAATATGCTCAAAACAGGTAATGAAATAAAATGGACCAAGGAAGCCAAAGAATATATTGAAACCATTAATAAATCCAATGGAGAAGCATCAGTGCTAATCATTCCATATTATTCCAAGCCTTTTCTAATATTTTCCTTTTCATCTACACATACTATTGTTGTTGTACTTCTACAGAAGAATGAATATGGATATGAGCATACTATTTCCTTTTTCAGTAAGGAACTTAGAGATGTTGAGTTAAAATACTATTTAATGGAGAAGAAATCCTTTAGATGTTATGTGTTGAATTACAAATCATTGCTTATGTCCCACACATCGTTGTGAAGGATATCCTTTGTCAAACTGACAGTGAAGGATCAAGAGGTAAATTGATCATTAAAATTTAGGAATATGATTTGGAAATAAATCCTACTAAATTGGTAAAGGGGAAAGGATTATCCAAACTATTAGTTGAATCCAATTGCAAATCCTTAGATATGAATTTGATTGCATATTGAACAGAAGAAGAAAATATTAAACGTGTGCAAGATGCACAAAATGATACAATGAAGGTAAACCCAAAGTTTTAGGAATATGAATGGTATAAAGACATTGTTTATTATTTGATGAACTTAGAATTTCCTGAACATATTTATAAGTCCTGAGCAAGGTCCTTGAAATTGCAGGAACTAAAATATTGTATTTTAAATGAGTATCTATATTGGAAAGACCCTCAAGGAATACTAATAAACTATGTGGTTGAAGAGGAAACTGAGGGAATTATCACAGAGTTGTATAAAGGTGTATGTGGAGGGCATCATGCATGGAGATCCATTGCATATAAAGTTCTCAGGTTTGGATACTGTTGGAAAAAATTATTTGTTAACGCTAATGGGTGAAAACACGAAGTTGGTATACACTTTTTTCCTATTGTTTGACAAATAAAACTGCAAACTTTTATGTTTTTCAACTTAAACCCTTTCAAACTCATGTCCCCCTTAAGAATTTCACCTTGACGTAAACATAAGAGGTTTATAGAATTATATTAGATTCGTACTCATATTTTTTTGAATTTTCTTTATGGACATATAGTAGGACAAATTTTAAGGGCAACAACAACATATAGTTTAAATTTTTCGGTTTGGATAAGGAGTGACATGTGTGCCTTTCATTTTTATTAGAGATGGTTTTTCATTTTACAGAAACCAAATGAACATTCATAATCGACATAGATTGTACTTTGCAAAGGACCATATGTTGATGATTTTCAGACCTAAACACTATTTTTTATCATTTTTCAAAATAACATATGTTTAAAAAATTGTGCCTTATTGACACATGTTTGTGTGCTCCCATTTTCTTTCAAATGTGACTCTTATCATATGAACTAAAAATACCCTTTTGAAGAGGGAAGTGCAAGGAACATCCCGTGATTTTTTACATTTTTGTTTTTGCTATCATTGTGATGATCTTGAATTTTAATTGTGACTAATTTTTAGTTCACTGAATTTTGTAATGATATTGTTTAGAAAACAAATAATAAAAAACAGAAATGCTTAATGAAATTCACAAAATCTTATACTATGAGAAAGTATATTCAATGATGAATCTATTGGTATAAACTACGACAAGTAATTCTTATATTTTGTGGTGTTTCCACAATGAGAAAGTGTGAATTTTTTGAAAACAACAGAAATAGCTGTTGTATTCATTGACCAGAAACTCTCGGCCGAGAAAGTTTCCTGACCAAGAAATATATTAATATTTAGCCTGAAAAGTAACCCGAGGTTTAACAAAATACTCGTCCGAAATAATTAAACAACTCTCGAGCGAGAGTTTTATTACTTAAATCCCCGAGAATCTTCTAGGGCCGACCTATTAAATGCCCGAGATTCTCAGAAAGATTCTAAAATTTCTCTCCCGAATTATATATATATATATATACTCTCGCCGAAAGTATATTTCCATAAAAATTAAATGTAAGGTATTTACAGTTTGTATATATTTACTGTGGATATTTACAATGCATATATTACATTTTAGATGTTTTAAGGTTTTAAGGTTTTTTGTGGTTATGGATGTTTTCGCATATTACTCTTTTTTATTTTTTAGATTGTAAGATTGGTTTTTGGCATATTAATGTTTTTTTTAAATTGTAAAATTAGTTATAGCATATTAATAAAACAAACTAAAGGATAAAAGCAAATTTTTTTAAGCAACATATTTCGTTTTATGTTTTGTCATATTACATTTTGTTATACAAGGGACATGGTGAATTTGGTTTTAGCATATTACTCTTATTTTTATAAAGAGAAATATTGTGAATTTGGTTATGCTTTCATGTCATATTGTAATTGGTATCATTAATTGTACAATTTTATATCCAACATATTAGTATGATTTCCAGTTTTTGGCATTGGAGTTTAGGTTTTCAATAATTTCATCATGGGAAATCAAAATAAATGTGCAACAAAACATGATCGAGCCATAACTATGGAGAGACAATAAAAGAAAGAAAATGTGAAAACATGAGAAAGTTAAGAGAAAAAAGAACACTGGAAAGAAATGTGGAGGCACATGGAAGTGACAAAGAAATGCAAAATGTGGAGGCACATGGTAGTGGCAAAGAAATGAAAAATGTGGAGGAAAATGGCGGTGATGCAGGAATGCAAAATGTTGAGGAACACATTGATGAAAGAAATGAAGAACATGGAGGTGATGAGGAAATGACAAACGTGGAACAAACAATGGGAAACATTGATATTGAGACCATGATTGGTGAGTAAATGATTTTTAATTTTTATAAAATTGTATATAATACTTGAGTATATAATTGATTTGAAATTTCACAATATTATAAATTTGTATATTTTCATACAGGGTCAACATCCTACCATACTTGTGAATCTACAAAGATTAATTGGAAGTTACAACAATATCATCACTGATGACAATTTTTTGGAGAATATGGATTGAAGTAAAATTGAAGAATTGGGACCTCCAATGCATGATCATACAACTTGATATAGAGAAAAATAGATACTCAAAAAATATGCTGAAGGTATTTTTGTCAAAACACAAGCTCAATTGTTAAATAGATTGTTAAAGAAAAAATGTCTAAAAGATGCAATTAACTTATTGGGCATTAAAAGTATCAAAGAGGTTAAAACAAATGAGATGGTATCATTAAATCTGACCTTAGCCTTTTCCACACTTGCAAGGAAACGATATTTTGATTTAGTGTTTGCTCATAAAACATTTCTAACAAGGGTTGTGGCAAAAAACACTGGAACTGATCATTTGTTGGCCATGACTGCAAGAATGTTAAAAACATCAAGATTAAGTTTATGGAAGCATAAAAACATTAGGGTTCAATTAGATGAAGATGATGAAGTTGCATGTTGGGTTTCTATCTGTAGGAAACCTTATCAAGATAGAATTCCAGATAATGTGAGGGACACGGTGAAAGAGTTTTGGCATTTAAATTCTCGTGTCTTAAAAAATGAAAAGGATGGTGTGTGGCATCGTATATCTAAAGGAAACTATGAAAATTATTCCAAACACATAACAGAGGTCACTAACATGGAAATGTTCAAAATTTTTATGGAGAGTAATTTTAATGTGAAGATTTCCCTTAGCACATTTTTTAATCTTAAACCATGGTATGTCAGGCCCATTGTTGTTCATGAGACATGTTGTTTTCAACACCATGTATAATTTGAATTATATTATGATACATTTAATAATTTTGGCATACAGTGTTGGCCAAATGACCTCCCTCCTTTGAATGTTCCTGAATTTGTATCTAAAATATTGTGTGCACGAGAGAATGATCAAGTATTCTATAAGAAACAATGCGTCAGTGGAAGAAAATGTGAAGAATGTTCTCATTTGTCTCTTTTTTATGTTAAATACCCCATTGATCCAAATGATCCTCACTTGTCAAATCGCATTGTAAAATGGAAGAGATATGAATATGTTGATTATACTCATGTTACAGATTTAACGACAACATCAAGAAAGATTGAGTTAGTTGAAGATGATATCTCTGTGACAAGTTTTATGGAGTCATTCATGGAGAAAATATATAGATATATCAAACACTCTCATACAACACGATGGAAAGACTTACAGTTTAATCAATCATGAGATTTATTTCCAAAAGGAACAATAATATCAATTGTTGATTTTGCTGAAAATTATACTTTCACTCCACAAAAGTAGATACAAAGTGAGTATAATCATTCATACCAGGTATCTATACTTGTGCATATCTTGTACATACATGCAGAGCTTCAAGTCGATGGTTCTAATAGTGATGAAATTAACCGTGAAGTGATTAAAGAGTACCATCTATACATCAATGATGATCATACAAATAATACATGTTTTGTTCAACATTGTTTTAATATGCTTTATAATGAATTATCAAGACGAGGAGTCAATTTTAAAGAGCATTGGGTGTGGTCAGATGGTTGTGCTGGTCAGTTTAAATCGGCACGCTTATTTTTATGGTTGTCTCGCATTGATAATAAAACAGATGTTTGCCACACATGGAGTTTTTTTTAAATGCTACATGGAAAAGGAGAACATGATGGCGTTGGGGCCTGCATAAAATGTTCACTTAGGAGATATCAAATGAATCACTCCACTTCTCGCCTCACAAATTCAAATGATGTTGTTAATCGGTGCAAGAAAAATTTAAGTCATGAATTCAATGAAAGGATGGCTAATGTGAGAAGGTATGTAATTTTTTTGATGACCCTTAATGTTTTCATATGAAGTTATTTACTATGTTTATATGTACATGAGTATTTTTATTTTTAAATTATTTTTAAAAAGTTTAATAAACTTGTTTTTAAATGTGAAATTTGATTTACAAAATTTATGGTTTTATCTTGAACATGTTCTTCTGGAATATTGCAATAGGTGATGTTCACAGATCAATTCCAAATAATTGTGCTGCAATCCCTAAAACAAGGGGTTTACCCTCCATTAGGAGTAAAAAAATGGCAAATATACACGCAATCAAGAAATGAAAATACTCTTGATTTTGTCTTGCATGTATTGATGATGTAGATTCCTTGGATGAGTGTCAAAACCAAACTAACAAATTTATCAAACCATGGATACACCAAGAAATGACACCATTGCCCCCATTTGGAAATATCACAGCTAGGAGCGTGATAATGAAGTGGTTGTAATTGACAAGGATTATGATCGTCTTTCTAATTTGGTTAGAGAAGGTGATGTATTTTTTGTCATTGAACCAGTAGATAATCTAGAAAAAAGTGAATTATTATTTATTGAGATGCACTAGGTCAAAAAGCACGTTGTTGCAAGAATTTAAGGATCCTTCAAACATATGTATGTCATGGGTTCAATGGTTTTAATGGGACATTTCTTTGCTCAAATAAAGAAATGTAATGACCATACTCTTTTTCAAGATTGCGAGACACATGTTATATGTGCTTAGTATAGCCATTTAGTCATAGCGGTATGATTGCAGTTGAAACCAGTGAACACTAGGAAAAATACCAACAATCGCCAATGGAAATTGTCAATAGAATATCATAATTCCATTCTTGAAAACATTGGCCCCTAGCACATTTCATATGAATCAAGAACACATTGGTATGTGAATAATATTGTTTTCTTTGATTCTAGGGTTAGAACATAGAACTATTATATAAATTGGATTTTATAGTTTATGGAATTTATATTGGACTTTATTTAGATAATAGGAATGTACCATTCTCCATTGTTGGTCTGTGATTGAATTTCTATTTTTGTAACATTCGTTAAGGTTGATTGAATACAATGGATACATGTGTTCTTTCTTTCCAATTTTCTCCCTTTTCTTACACTTTTTATATTAATCAAAATAAATGGTTTTGGATATGTTTTTTCTTCATAGTTTGAATTTACATTGTTCTTCAAATTGTTGTTATATGGATTTTACATGTCTCGCCAGCAAGACATGCATTTTATGCATGCAATAACTTTATGTTTTCTTTTAATTTATATAATGTGCTTGTATGCAATAGTTGTATACTTGAAAGTTTATTTAAATGTACTTGGATTTAAATCGATGTTTTCAATGAGAGAAAATATGTTCTTAATTGTTAGGCCTATTGAATGTGTACCCTTATTATTGATTTCCCAACATTTGGATACATTGACACACCCTTATTGATGGAACTTAGAATATAACTTACCTACCAATGCTAGCATCGTTAGGCTATTAAACAATTAATTATTTATGACAAAAGAATTAAACAATTTATTAATATAACACCCTATAAACCCTTTATACCATAATGAAGATGACTTACAAAAACATATAGAACTAGTATCTTCTATATGAGTTGTCCATTCAACTAAGTGGATTTCTATTTCACCAAGATTCCATAAAAATAACTATTAACAACATCTTCTAAAAGATATCTAACTAAATAGTTTTCTATTTCACCAAGCTTCGATAAGATTATTAACAACTTAGAATAATGAAAACTAAAAATCCCGCTAAGTATATATGGAAAGGTTAGATTGCATCTTTAATTATCCTACATTTAAAACCATTCAAGAATATCTTGATAATAATATGAAACCAAGGGTAAACAATAATCTATAATTATTATGATTGATCAAACTAAAACAACATATACAAGGTATTTTCTAAAGTTTAGAAGTTCATAATCAGAAAGGATTAACACCAATGAATGAATGTGTTATAATAAGAGGAATTATAACATTTACAAAAGAATAAGAATGAAATATAGATAAATGAGAAAGGACTTAACATGTAAAAATATATATTTTGATCATTTTCCAAAGTGTAAATAAGTAAGAAAATCCTTAGTGAAAATTGGTATTTATGTCCATCTACTTCTTATAGGTCATAAGGACTTAACAATAAATATATATATATATTGATCATCTTCCAAGGTGTAAATAAGTAAGAAAATCATTAGTGAAAATTGGTATTTAAGCTTATGTACTTATCATAGGTTATAGGTCATTTTTAGGTCACAAGTCATTTACAAAGACATAATATGGGGAGTAATAAATTTCAAATAGATAAACATACACCAAGCACTTGAACTTTTTTTTCAAGAAAAAAAGAGAAATTCCTTAATATTCTTGAGAATCAAAGGTTTACATATCTATGATACTATATATCAAACACATCCGTCAATACAAAGAATCCAGTTCATGTCACAAGTATCCAACATCCCATACACAATAGGTGTGCAAAAGAATCCTCAATCCAGCACAAAAATCGTTCCACGTAATCCATAGGAGGCACATAAGTATCCCTGAAGGCATATCCCAATGAAGCACTTAGGGGGGTAAAGTGAAAAACTCCCCATACTAAGGAAATTAAAAAACCATGAAATCAGCTCATTGAAAGGACCAGTGTCAGGTAAAAAAAAAGGCTTATAATCAAATGTTGAATCTTTCCTAAGAAATATGAGTAAGCCACTGCAAGTATGTTGAAAAGAGATATATTAAAAGAATAGTATGGTTCCACTTCCAATACCCTCACCTTCCAACATCTCAATGGAGGAGAGGTTTCCCATCTCAAGAGTAAGTGCTTCCTTGGATAAACCATCAGCACTCATATTGTGCTCCCTATAAATGTGTTGAATGTTTATTGAGAGGAAGGAAGCCTTGAAATTAGTAATGCGATCACACTGGTGTTTTAGGTACACAAGATCTAGACATGCCACTGAGTTTTCCCAATTAATGATTACTTGGGAGTCTCAAAAGATAGATAGAGTAGAAAGGCCTATAGTGACCGCAAATACCAAAAGAGAAAACAAAGCCATTAATTATTCCCTGGTATTCGTATTGACACCACATCCCAATTTGACCATAAATAAATGAGAGGAGCGGATGTGTAGAGTAAAACCTGCACCCTCCATATTTAAGGTTGATGCACCGTTAAATAAAATCTAAGGATTAATAACTGCAGGATATGATCCAATATCACAAAGAAAATTTCTTCCCCACAACAGGAAAAGAATTAATGAGCTCCAAGATCCTATGACAAATAGATCCCACCCTTGGTTCTTGATATTCAAATATGCAATGATTGTGAGAGTTCCAAATACACCATATATAGAAAAAAGGAAAATAAAGCAGGCTATGAACTTCCACAGTCTAGTGATTTATGTTTCCCTAAAAGGAAGGATCCTTCCAACTAATAACCAACCTGTAACTAAAGGAAACAACAATCCTTACTTCCTGGGAAAAGAATCAAGCAACAAATAAATGATCCACCGGTTCATTATCAGCTTTGCATAAACAACAATGATTTGGACCAATCCATCCCCATCTTGTTAAATTATACCAAGTGTTGATGCAATTTTCAATGCATAACCAACTGAAACATTTTATTTTTAGTGGAAAATTCCAATTCCAAAGATTCTTGTAATTCCAACCATCTAAATTCACCGAGAACGCATTAGCAATAAGATCATAAGCCAAATGTGTTATAGCTTCACCATTTTTTGTATTATGCATCCAGAGAATATGGTCCTTTTTTGTATCGAATATGATGCCCCAATAATAAATACTACTAATATAACATGACCATTCCTCCTTCCAAGCCCCTTCAAGCTCAAGGTCATCCGTAGTCAACTAGTAGGAAGAGGAACTGGTCATATCACCATTGTTGCGTGCCTGACTGAGGTTGTAGATTCCACGGTCATTTAGTTAAGCATGAAGATCATTGGATAGAATAAAATTAGATTTCAAACCAGCAATAGGATCAATTCCCAACTTGATATAGTCATCATCTCCTTCTCTCCAACCCAACATACTAGTGATCCATGGGAGAACCTAAATAAATCCATTCCAAATATGTGACATATTCTATACAAAGAATAAGTTCTGTCAGAGCCAGCAATCAATACATAATCCTTTAAGATATTTGACCTGAATCACTTGATACCAAATACCCTTACTTCTAAGAACAGTCCATGGACTCTTGATTCTGAGTGAGATGTTGAACCATTCCAAGTTTTTAATATTCCATACCCCAAGGGAGAAAGGTCTTGAGAGAATTTTCCAATACACTAATTGCAACTTGCGCTTGTTTACAGTACCACCCCAAAGGAATGTAAAGATACATTTTATTAGACTATTTAAGTTGGATCTTGGAATCCTTGCAAGGGAGAACCAATAAACCAGGATCCTTGATAAGACAGATCTGATTAGAACCAATCACTTTAACTTACCTAGGAAAACTGTACTTTTAACATCGACAAAGGATTTTGGCATGCAACCAATATTTTGAGAATCACAGTGAACTTTTTTGTTTCTATTATATGCAACAAATTCCATTCCACCCAAGAACCATTAAATCATTAAACAATGCAAACTTCTTTTAACACTTCTTTGACTCAAGTGTTAAAATAAGTTTGTTCGCTTCCCTAGGTTCTATCTACGCATAATGGTAGTGACCAATGTTCTCTCTAGAAGTCCAATCAAGTACTCAATATTATGTATATAAGAGAAATTTAATACAACCTAGGAATATTTTAACTTACTCTTAATAAGAGGTACCATTCCACATGCTTTTAAAGGATATTGAGTTTTCCCATCCACTTCTCACCCAAAAAGAAAACATAAAACAAGTAAAAGAGGTAAATGCTTGGGAAATCAACTTCGATCATGTGGGACATGCAGGTATCTATTCTTTCTCTATGGATTCTCCATGATAGCAGAGTAAGGCCTATGATACTAGGGTGTCTCCACCAAGTTTATAGACATTTAGTAGTAGTGGAACAACATTAAGAGGCATAAACAGAACAACTTGGGAAAACTTCACAGGTTCCTTATTTGTCACAAAATTGTGGTATTGAACATGCATTTGTAGGTGAACTAAAGTCAAGAAATTAATTACAAATACATGGCCTTGTGGTCCTAGTTAGCAAACTGCATGACATTGGGAATCACCTTTAGTTATTTCACAAATACTAGTTCTAATGGGAACCTAAATAAGCATAACATAACACTACAACAAAACCCTGTGATTAGCATCTCTTTTAGCTTCATTTTCAGCGTCCACTATCAATTTTAGTGTATTTTTCATCATTTTTTGGACAAAGTGGACACTTTTCCACGTGATGGTGCTTTTACTAGCATTATTTGCATCCCTTTTCAAAATTTGGTGCTATTTTGGATGCTAAAGCATCCCAATTAGTGTCACATTTAGCATCCCAAGTAGCATCCCAATTAGAATCCCAATTAGCATCCCAAGTAGAATCCCATTTAGCATCCCAATTAGCATCCCAATTAACGTCCCAATTAGCATCCCATTAGCATCTCAATTAGCATCCCAAGTAGCATCCCAATTAGCTTCCCTTTTTCAAAGTTGATGCTATTTTGGACGCTAATTAGCATCCCACTTAATGTCCTAATTAGGGTCCCAATTATAATCACAAATATCATCCCAATTAGCATCCAAATTAACATCCCAATTAGTGTCCAAAAAAACATCCCATATAATGCCAGGAATAGCCTCCAAAAAAACGTCCTGAATAGCATAACACCATATATTAATCTAGAGTTAGCAACAGGAATTGTACCACGAATTTCAGGAAGAAAAACATCCAACATAGTGCCAATTATAGAGCCAGGAATTGCGCCTAGAAAAAATCCAACATAATGCCAGGTATAGATCTAGGTATAGTGCTTGGAATAATTCCAGAAATTTTGAAAGGAACTGCACTAGGAATTGCACTAGGTTTAGAGCTATAAATTTGTTAGAAACAATACCACAGAGAAATAACAGATGTACAGTTAAATCATTAAACAAGATGCAAAAGCACATTTAACACATTACATAGAGACATATATATAACATGGTTCACCCAAAATATGGGCTACATCCACACAGAAATTGCCAGTCCTTTTATTACCGTCCAGAAAGATGAAGGGATACAGTCTGCAGCAAACCTGTTGCACTTCCTCGTCACACTCTCACAATATCTCTCACACAATCATAGAGACTGTTTACAATGATATGATACAATACCATACCCTACATAGCTGTATTACAATTCTTTTCTTTTATAGGGGAAATACCATGGGAAAATACTACGGTTAACCCAATACCATGGGTCCACAAAATGGTTGGCCAACAAACACCCCAAAAAAATTTCTCAGGGGATTTTCCCCCGAACCCCAAAGTTTGGAAATGAGTGTACAGTAAACCTAGGGTGCAAACACAACTGAATAATATCTCTGGATCTAGAATATCAGGCTCCACAACCAACCGAATTGTGTTAGGAAAATGTCTGACATAACGTTAGATATATCAATGTCAATATCAATTATCATGATTCATGCGATAGTACTTTTGGATCTTGATTTATCATAGTGGCACCTAAATGATTGTAATCATGGCACTTTTAGATATTGATTAATCCTAATGAGGGGTAAATTACCTTAATGTCACCTAAATTGCTCTAATGGAATTTGAGTGTCCCCAACAACATTTAATAGACCCTAAATGCATCTGATTGTCCCTAACAAGATGACGATGATGCATTCTGCTAATTATGATAAAGAGTATGGATATTATTTTATAAGTATAATACTATATCATCCATTCTTGTGAGGTAGTAGGGATCCTTCCTCATTATTATCGCAAATATATTGATGATGACTACGACGATGACAATGATGTTGATTTATTGTATGATGATGATGATGATGATGTGGATGTCAACAATGATTGTGCATGTGGTATCAATTTTGGATCCTAATTGATTCTAATGGAACCTAAATGTTAGTAGTGACATCTAAACAATCCTATTATCATCGAAATGACTGTAACGACATATAAATAACCTTAACAATTATATGACATTAATCCTAATGTCAATTAGTGATTAAGAACACTAATGGTGTATGAGTGACCATAATGACAATGATTATGATGATTTTGTTGATGATGTACTTAATGCCTCACTACTCTAATTCTGCAAAAGATATCCTTAGTATGGGGTTTTTCTAAAACCATTATAATGTTGAATAGGAGTGGTGAATTCAACAAGAAATGAAGGAATATTGAGTAGAGAGGGCCAAAAATAGTGTATGAAGTTGATCAAGAATCCTTGGATGTGGGAACCATTGTGATCCTACAAGTAAATAGTAAACAACCAGCTTCCAATTGATGGTATCCTTCAAACTTACATAGAACATACACACTTATCAACATACAACATGTACCTGATTTGTCATAATCATTAGATAGCCATATCTAAGATATTTTACACTATCATATTCCTTGCCATGCTGCAGACCAAGGATTTGTTTGATATGTTGAATCTCAACATTTTCCATGATATTTTTATGGCTAGCTTCCATTACATTCAACAACTTACCTCTGAGAGGGAACACACCATAGTGTTTTTTACCAACAACAACTAACTCTGCCATATGAAGTACAGAGAAGGCCACAACATATGGAATGATCCCCAAGGATCATGAATACTTTTATCAACCTTGACATTTCCACCAAATAACACTAGTAGGAAACAATCTCAACCTTCAATTTCAACCTCCACATATGGAATGATCCCCAAGGATAATGATTACTTTTATCAACCTTGACATTTCCACCAAATCACACTAGTAGGAAACAATATCTTATGAAGTACATGTGTGATGATTGGAGCCTCACAAATTTCCTATAAAAACCCCAATGATAAATTTTATGTCCTAATAGGTACCCTATATTTCATCCTTAAACCATGGTCTAAGACGGCACATAAAATATGAGATCTAATGGACAAACCAAAACCTAAGAAAACCACACAAATATTTTCATATGTGTGTGTGTGTGTGTGTGTGTGTGTGTGTGTGTGTGTGTATGTATATGTATATATATATAACTAAAAAATGGAAACATAAAAAAAATTCAAAAAATTCAAAACACTTACCTCACTTACCTCTTGTGCACATCCAAATAGGCACACCTCCTTCGATCGGGGATAGGCATAGATTCGTTACTTAGGTATATGCGTTCAAAAATATTTTTGAAGACAGGGGATATGAACTCCCAATAGAGCCCCAAAGATGCGATTCCTCATGTATGGTTTTGTTTCTCTTAACTTAGTAGGATTTTGAATTCATGGAATCAACCTATTTCTAATGCCAAATCTAAGGTTAGTTGAGAACCAATTTCCACATGTCATTATTAACTGGAGTTCATAACATATTTCAAAACTTGTTGTTTCGATTCCTCCTCATAAGTGAAGTATTCTGAGTTAATGACATGGATTATCTAATATATCAAACTAGAGCATCTTTGAAGCCTCACAATAGTCTTCTTAAGGAGATCAAGTGAATACTCCCTAGCCTCCTCCCTTTGCTCATCTTAAAGGGTTGACTCATGGAATTGGCTCACTTCTTATCACCAGGAGGCTCTCTGAATAACTTTCTCAAGGAAGATCACATTTTTTCTTTGTAATCCCATTTTGCTGGGGTTTGAGGAGTACAATTGGCTCCCTCTTTATCTCCAAACTTACCATTTGTTTCAATATAGTTAGCAACAAGCCATCGATAACAAATTTCTGGCATATTCTCTTTTGTCCACTCTATGCTAACACCTAGGAGGAAGTTGTTCCTATACATCTACATTGGTATCTTCTTGAATCGTATAATTCTTGTGCAACTTGAACTCTTGAGAAAATAGGTGTTGACTAGGTAAATAAATGCTTCCTTGATCATTGGTATCTTTTAGAGTGACAAATAAGGATAAGTTCCTTGTGAACACTCCCCATGATTCTAGTTGTTTGGAATCATGATTAAGGAAATTAGTGACTTGGTCCATGCTCTCTTAGACCTAGAATCACATTAGCCTCATAAGTTAAATGTGTGCATACCTACTCAAAATAAACTAAGAAAAAAGTACATCACATGCATTAAATAATCTAGGTAAATTATTCATAAGCAAATGACAAATTATGTCATAATAGCAAGGTTTATTAAGGAAAAGTATGTCAAATGGTTCATTATAGAGACCCAATAACAATTTTCTATCTGTCGCATTGAAAAGGCACTCACAACAATTATTATACCACCACTATAACTCTAGTGGTGTTCCTTGATATTATTAGCACCCACAAGAAAACTTGAATAGTGTATGATGTTCCTTGACACTAGCATATTTATTTTTAACTAGCATAGATCCATGATATCCCCATATCTATTTAAGTGCCATGAGGGATAACAAAATATTGAGGAGTAAATATAAATGTTTTTGATTCCTTAAAGATAATTTAATGGCAATGCAGTTTTCACTCTGCTCCTCCTGGTACTTATAAGATCTAAGTTAAGATGTATTTGTGCTAGTAATATAGTTTTTGTTTGGATAAACTACCACATCAAGGGGTTAGTTTTCTATCAAATTAACCAAGATCTTTCACTTGGGCAGAACTACCAATCATGCCTCCATGGTAATTAAATCTTGGTGAGTTTCCTGACAAGGCTTCACCATTGAACCACAACCCCATTGACAAGACTAAGATTTTCATTAGTGTGCACATCCATCCATGATAATAGTGATTATTTTTTCCCTACAAATGAATTTGATAGGTCCTGGATAAACCTTTATACCACATTGATTGAGTGAGTGAAGCTCTCATGATTTATAAGCACAAATAATACACAATTTCATTGTGTAATAAATACCAACTCATGTTGTCCTTTTCTCTTATATCCTTGACAATTTTAGGTCCATATTCTCAACTTCCATGTGGCATCATTATTGACTACGTGTGTCATTTATCCACCAACATGTCATCGGCTCCCATGCCTTTGCAAATTCCTCTCGTGGATGCCATGTACATACCACTTATTTGTCCAACTTTGATGGTATCTATCTAGAGTATTTGGTACAAGAAAGGGTGAATGAAAAGGGTGGAGATATGAAGTGAGGTTGGGTGTGAAGGGTGACTCTTGTACTTTTCCCCATGGGAAAGTGGAGTGCAGGGGATAAAGCAAAGGCATATGAAATGTGTGTAAGATGGAAGGGATGTAAACACTAGGGTGGAGTGGAGGAAGAATCAATGTAGAAGGATAGAGGATGCAAGGAATGTAAGGTAACACATAATATGTATCATGAAGTATGGGGAAATAATTGGGAAATAGAATGGGAAAGATTTTTCCCTAAGAAAAAGAGACTTGGTTCAATCAAGGATTTGTCCCATTTAATGACTTTTAATGAAGATTATAGAGGGAAACAACAATAATTTTACAAAATATTTTTCCCAAGGGGATCTCCATAACTTGCTCCATCTTTGGCTTAGAACCCAAATTCTAAATTTCCCTCTCCCTATTTCTAAAAAGGACCTAAAAATCGGTGAGTATTTCAAGGTCAACGAAATGAAATAGGGGGCTCAAGCACCCCATAAATACTCAATTGAAGAACACTAGGACTATCTTTCATTATTCTATCGACCACACCACACAAGCTCCATATTATGCTACATCAAGATATTTTAGGATGATCAATTTGCTTGAAAAAATTCATTTATGTAGGACACCGACTCACTCATAAGCACATTACTATTGTTCTTACCTATACAATGAGTTCTTTGACCCTAGATTTTAAGAGTGAACCTACATTTTCTTCAACCCTGGCCATTACTAGGAGTAGGTTGACACTAAACATTATTAACCCCTAGGGTTGTGAATGCATACCACTCACTAGAAGACATTATCCAATATGGACTACATGTTTCTTTTTGGGAGAACTTAATGTCTACACTTATAACTTTTTGTACCTTGTGCTTGTATCAATTTGTTTTTACATTTTATCTCATTTAAAAAATTTGTAATTACTTATTTTTTAATATATACATCTCATAGCATTATGTCTATCTTAAATGTATCATAAATTTTCTTTTCAAACTAAAACTTTTTAAAAATATAAATATCATTGAAATATTTAATGATTATTTTATATTTAAACTTAAATATTTAAATAAAATTTGTATTTAAATATAGTAAATTTTATTTTAATTTAAAAATAAATGCATATTATTTTTTTATAATTTTTTTGATATTTTATATTTATCATCTTAAAAAAACTCCCAAACTAATCACACTCTTAGGGTTTTGATTTGGGTTCAAAATTCTTTAAAATTTTTCCAATTTTTCCCGCCTGCCAAAATCTATGAGCAAAGATAGCAAGTTTGAAGGATTTTTTTTTCTTCCTTCCTGCTACCAAGCCACATGTCAAAGTTTTGATCCGCTAAGGGTTTTTGAGTGGCTTAAGAAATCAAACATCTTTTAGGGGGGGCATACAGGTCATGTCTAATCTTTGCAGAAGGAACAATTTTATTTATTGTTAGGTGAGTTTCATTTTGGATGGGCCAAGTTTTGCTTGCGTAGGGGTCAACTTCATCTTGAGAGGGCCGATATCACTTGAGGAGGGTGCATTCTTTGAAGGCCACTATCTACATTATCTTTGATTAACTCCAACAAAAGTCACAGCCCCATAAGCTATGAGGACTGCAACGAGATCATCGTCACTCAACAGGTATTTTTGCTTGAAAACCTAAAATCTTTGTGATTCCATAATTGGATTCGTACATTGAAATTTCTCATTCCAACCTCTCTTTTCAATTTTTATCCATAATGAATCGATTTTCTCCTCAAACAAATTTCTTCACAATGTTGGGAGCTTCTTCAAATCACAAATTCAACCACCTTAATACCATATGATATATAAACACTAATCCCATGGCTCAGGAAGTTTCCCAGAGTATCAGCTAAATTTTTATGGCTATAATGAATACATAGGTTCCCACGCCACAATCTATGATCCAACTGCTACTAGGTTTTTATTCCCGTGCCACCCACCCCCTCCCAAATCGTATTTAGGATTCACTGGGTAAATATTATAGAATATACCCATAATAGATTTCTTTCAATCTGTATCCTTTCCAACAATATTTAATATAAATAGCCTTATATTTATTATTATCCATTCTCTTATATATGCTTGGAATAAAAATATTTAATGAAAGTAGTTCAACCTTCCTCACTCTCCTTATGTGAATCTCGCAACCTCCTATCTAAGAGAAACAAATCCTTCTTTTCGTGAATATAGTCCCAAACTTGTGGGATGTGCCTAGTTCATCATTCGATGAACTTTTTTATTGAAGGTTTGTCTAGATGCAAGATAAACATATTATTTTACTGGATAAAAAAATAATAAACTGGAGCAACCGGCCCTTCTACCAGTGGTGAAACTTAAACAAGGTAACCCTCCTGGTTCAATTAGGAACCCAGGCACACTTAGGGCATTTAACTTTATAAATTAGAATCCAACCTAATATAATAGTAGTATGAGTTCAGTATTATAACTAGCCCAGCTAAACTAGGATAAGTCATCTAATGTATAAAAATTAATAACAATAAAAGTCTCCACACTTTTAAACTTCATGAGATGGATTCAAAGTAGACACATTGATCCAAAAAGAAGCAACAAAAACAAGAGGTAGTAAGAAACCTGTGGTGTATTCAGATTCATATCAATCCTTTATAAAATTTTCTTTAGAACCTACTAAATGGGTAGAGGAGAAACAATTCCTTTGACTAAACTTGGAGGCTATTCACACAAGTACATTGTCACAATGGAAAGTAGCACATAAAGAGTTACCAACCAGCAGTCATGTGATGGATTAATATATTATTCATCCAAAACTGTTTTGAAAATTTTACTCTCTTTTAAATATGGTTCAATAAATAATCTAAATCTGTCATAGTTGTAAGTTGTTTATGAAATTTTGGATGGATTTAGAGATTTTTAAACTAGAAAAAACTATATCTTAATAGGCTTTAATTCACTTGACTATCTAAAACTCAATTTTCTATCATCGTTTTTTACTTAAATAGATCATTTAGGCGCTTTAATCCATTAGGCTATGCCTAAAACTCAATTTTCTACCATTGTTTTTTTTATTAAAATGAATAACTAGCACGCTTTAATCCATTAGACTATGCCTGAAACTCAATTTTCTATCTTTTTTTACTGAAATATATAAATATTTATACTAAAAAAAACTTCAATGGAGCACAACATTAAAAATACAAACTTCCTAATTAAATCCATTTTTCTTAACTTGCTTAGGAAAATTGGAATTGCAACCTTATTCCAGGCTGCTAGCCCTTCCTACAAGTTCTGATAAATTCTTATAAATTGATACATCACAAAATGAAAAAACAATCCATTCCCCTAATAAGAATAACCTTATTTAAGTAAGAAGTCTAGAGTTTAAATTTTTCTTTGATGAGGTATAGACATCTAGTTCTTTTCTTCTTTGATCTCTACTTAAGGTTGGCATGTAGAATTTTCTACCAAATTTATAAACAAAAAAATTTAGTTTTGTTTCACATTACGGTTTTCTTCCTTTTGTTGTTATATTTATATGCCCACTTATTAATGTTCATATTGACCTTTCTTTTTTGTTCTTATTATTTTGGCTTATGTTACAGGTATGATGCTTCAAAACTATGTCAAATGATGTCAAATGATTCTGACATTGATACCCCATCTACATCTATGAAGCATGTTAAGTTTTTATGGTTATATCAGATCTTATAACATTTAGCATCATAACAACATAACCATAAGCAAAAATATCACTGAAAGATAGGCAAGCACAGCCACAAAAAGAACACAAAGATTTATCCTGGGAGACCCTAATGGGAAATAAAACCCATCAAAAATTCCTCTGTATAAGATGTATAAAAGACAACCAAAAACAATTGTTCTCCTCCTTTTGTTCTCTCTCTCTCTCTCTCTCTCTCTCTCTCTCTCTCTCTCTCTCTCTCTCTCTCTCCCCTATGTGTTACACAAGTGAGTGAGTGTANGTGTTACACAAGTGAGTGAGTGTATGTTCAAATAAGAACCACAACTCCTCTATTTATATGCATGTGTCAACTTGAAGTTTTCACTAGAAAAGTTTTCCCCAATAAACTGTCTAGGCTAACTTCACCTAGGAATACTCAAAAACACTATTTTATATTATTTATTAGGGTACTAAATACCAGACACAAGTGGAGTCTTTACCTCATGAATCTATGATGACCAAATACAATAGTAACACCACATCAGAGGAATAATAACATCTCCCTTGGGTTACATCAAAAAAATACATTTGGAATATCCTTTGAAGTTACAATATTTCAAGACTCCCCCTTAACAAGAAGGTTATTCTACTGACAACATCATCACAGAATATAGGAGAACAGAAATACAATTGCATTAGTACATCGAGCTAATACATGTATACATCACAGGAAGTTTTAACAATTAGTAACTGGAAAAGTTACTCTTCATCTTCTGCATCACATGATCACTTGATCCTTTTGTATCAATGCTTCGATATTTTGATCCTTCGTAGCAGCACTTCGATCTTATGATCCTTTGTAGTAGTACTTGGATCTTTTGATCCTTTGCAACAGCACTTTGATCTTTTGATCCTTTGCAGCACCACTTCGATCTTCTCAATCCTTTGCAGCGAAACTTCAATATTCTCCATCCTTTGTAGCAGCACTTTCATATTCTCAATCCTTTGCAACAACACTTCGATCTTCTCGATCCTTTGTAGCAACAATTCAATCTTCTTGATCCTTTGCAATAGCACTTTGATCTTCTGCAGCAGCCTTCAGATCTTCTTGATCCCTTGTAACACCACTTCGGTCCTTTCAATCCTTTTGCAGTAGCACTTCGATCCTTTTCGATCCTTTGCGCCATCACTTTGATCCTTCTTGGTCCTTTGCAATCACACCTTGATCTACTCAATCCTTCACTATTGTACTTCTATCTACTTGATCCTTCACCGCCACACTACCTGTAGTACACATGATCTATTTGTGGGATGATCAATCCTGATCACTTTAGGACATAAATCTAAGGACGATGCAATCCTCCATCAGCATGATCCATGAAATTGATCAAATCAATCATCTACAACTAAATGTAGATCTTGACCGCATCCAGTGCCGGCCCTATTGTCTGTGAGGACTCATCGTAGCACATCCATACCACATAGTTTATGACCACTCACAAGTGAGTGTTATACTACGGTATCTACACTCACGTGTATGTATGCTCTACCATGTAAGAGTATTGTATGTAAAGCAGATCTCGACCGCATACAAAAATGTCAACCCATTGTCCGTGAGGACTCATTGTAGACCATCCATACCACACCAGTTTGGACCACTCGCAAGTGAGTGTTATACTACGGTATCTACACTCACATTTAGGTATACTCTACCATGTAATAGTATTGCCTGTAGAGAAGATCTTGACTGCATACACAATGTCGACCCATCGTAGAACATCCATACCACACAGGTTAGGACCACCCCCAAGTGAGTGTTATACTATGTCGTCCATGAGGACTCATCATAGAGCATCCATACCACACAAGTTATGACCACTCCCAAGCGAGTTTTATTCTATGGCATCTACATCCGAATGTAGGCATACTCTCCATACAAGAGTATCATCTGCACAATAGAGCTCGACTGCATACAAAATTTCAGTCCTATTGTTCGTGAGGACTCATTGTAGAGCATCCATACCACTACGGTTAGTACCACTCATGAGCGATTGTTATTCTACGGTATCCAAAACTGAATGTGGGTAATCTCCATGAGAGTAACATCTACAGGGCCATCCTTAGCTAGTAAGGACCACTCTCATGAACATAGTGTTATACCTCCTATCCTTGAGAGAGGATACTATATTCCATAAGTGAATGTGGGTACTCTCCATTTGAGAGTAGCATATGAAGGACCATCCTTAGCTAGTAAGGACCACTTTCATGAACATAGTGTTATACCTTCTATCCTTGAGAGAGGATACTATCATCCAGAAATAAATCTTGGACCTTGTTAGCATCTTCAGGAATACTTAGCCTCTTTCATGCCGTAGCATCACTGTCAACCCATCATCAATGTCAATCTCATTATCACTCCCCATTTTTCGGGAGGATCCATATTATCAACCTGCTCCCCCTTTGTCCGAGGAGGGTTCATAGTCTCGACCTGTTCTTCATGTTTGAGGATAGTCCATATCTTCGACTTGTTCCTCCTTTCTGAAGAAAGTCCATATCTTTGACTTGTTCTTCCTTTCTAAAGAAATTTCATATATTTGACTCGTTCTTCCTTTCTGAAGAAAGTCAATATCTTCAACTCTTTCTTCCTTCCTGAAGAAATTCCATATCTTCGACTCGTTCTTCCTTTCTGAAGAAATTCCATATCTTCGAATTGTTCTTCCTTTCTAAATAAAGTCCATATCTTCAACTTATTCTTCCTTTTTTGAAGAGAGCCCATATCTTCGACCTATTTATCCTTTTCGAGAAGGGTCCATATAACCATTGTTCCTCCTTACGAGGAAAGTGTGTAGTATCATCATCATTGTTCCTCCTTGCGAGGAAAGTCTTCAGTATCAACATCATTGTTCCTCCTTGTGAGGAAATTATTCAGTATCAACATCATTGTTCCTCCTTGTTAGGAAAGTCTTTACGAACTACACCAAGCTTGTCACGGAAGCTTTCTCACCGGTACTCACATACTGGAGTTTTATGTCTCCCTTCGGTACCATATTCCATAGGATTCTTTGTCATCTTTATGCAACTCTGGTTGTCACAAAGTAACACTGTGGTACCTAAATCCATGTTAAATAATCCTGACATCATCTTTCTAAAGCCATATGGCTTCCCAAATAGCAGAGCAAGTTTCCATGTACTATGCTTCAATTGTACTGAGAGTAACACTGGACTAAACCATGAGATCATGGTAGATCCCATACAATAACATCCAACTGAGGTTCTCTTTCTGTATGCAACACTTTCTTCCCAATCTGAATCTGTATATCCATATGATTTGTAGTCATGATCTCTACCATAGTAAAGTCCTAAGTATGTCGCACCTTTAAGGTACCTCATCATGATTTGTAGCTATCAAGTGAACACATCTATGGTTACCTAGATACTGACTCAAGGTGTTCACAACAAAGCACATATATGACCTTGTGTTTGTCAGATACATCAATGACTCAATAATATATCTATACTAAGTCATATCCACTGACTCTGATGTCTCATTAGACAACAACTTCATGTTGGTATCCATGGGTGTGTCCAAGGATTTACAATCCAACATATCAAATTTTCTTTAAGATTTCCATAGCATACTTTCCCTGGTTTGGAAAGATTCCTTCTGAGCTCTGCCACACTTCCATCCTGAGTAAATAATGCATCAATCCAAGATCTTTTCATCTCAAATTCTTCAGATAGCCTATTCTTGCAATCTGTGATATGTTTCTCATTTCCAATCAGAAATAGATCATCCACATACAACAATAGTATGTCAGGTTCATAACATTGAGGTAAAGGTTAGGATCAACTTTACTCTTAGTAAATTCCATGATTGCCAAGAATATATATATTCTTCCATACCAAGCTCTAGTAGCTTGCTTCAGTCCATACATAGTTTTTTTCAACTTACATACATGAGTCACTTTATTTTCGACTTCAAATCCTTGTGGCTATTCGATGTAAACCTCTTCCACAATCACACCATTAAGGAAGGCTTGTGTTTACATCCATATGGTGTATATCCCACTTCATCATGGAATCAAGTGCCATGATAGTTCTAATTGAATTGTACCTTGCATCCTGTAGAAAGTGTCTCTTCATAATCAATTCCCTCTCTCTGAGAGAATCCTTTAGCCACAAATCTTTCCTTCCATCAGAAACATGTTCTATATTGTAGATCCACATGGAAGATACCACACTCTTGCTTTCTGGTTTGGGTATTGTATCTCAAACATCATTCAGGTATTCTTCCATCATTTCTTCTACCATGAGTTCATTTTGTTAGGTCATCGACATATCTCAGTATTCCACATTCAACCTTGAAGGTTGGAACCCACTTTACTCTTGGTAAAGTCTTGGTCCATATGGAAGTTGTCCATCATGTCGTACCATGTCAAACTTAGAGATATTATGTTGGCATTCCCCCTAAAGAAGAGAATAATCTTCCCTCTGCATTCTATACTAGAGTGACAACTAGCATTCTCTACTACTATGTACCCATCTCAGGTTACTGGATACCAAGATCCCTTTATCTTGAACTTTGTTGAAAATTTACTCTTGCACCCATCTGTGAGCTTGTTATCTTCTATAGGTTTCCATCTTCAACCTTGTAGCAAAGGTTACGATATTCATCACTCTATGTGATCTATCAAGCTCCTGGATGTGCTTTTCTATGGGTGCCTTCTGAGCTCGTACAAAGCATATTTTGTACAGGTGGTTCTTTGCTTGATATATACTTCTACTGAAGAAGTGTGTCTGGTCAATAGAGTATGTCATGCCATAGTCTATTCTTTCTCAGACAAACCACAAACCTTGCTTGTACACTTTTTCTTGTAGATCCATATGGAATACACTACAGACTTCCCTTTAGGTCTCAGAATCATATTCTAGACATCATTCCCCACAATCAACTGTTACTCTTTGATCATGAATTCTTCCATAGCTAGAATGGTTTGCATCAATGATGTCACCCAACTGTGTCACACAACTAGAGTGTGTTCGAGGCCTCTTACATTGGTTTGGAAGTCCCATCATACTTTTCTTCATCTTGGAATATCTCTCAATCCCAACATGGTCTTCATCTCTCAAGGTGGATCTATCACTCTCTGAAGCTCTTTCTTCTGTCACGGTGTCCCTGACCTTGGGAGCTTCAGGTTCATGTTTATTGGATTTAATCTTGAATTGTCATCACTAGTTCTTTGAAACAAGTCTCATCTTCCTTTTCTTGTAGTCGGTTGTACATGACCTTTCCTACAAGTCAAATGCACCAGTTGCATGGTTAGAACCATTTCTCAGAACATATGAATAACAACAAATTCTTATGCATCATGCAACTGTTTAGCCAATACAACATTCATCCATATCTTACGGAAACTTTATAGATGCCTTCCATATCTACCATGACATTATTGATATTGTGCACTAATCTAATATATTAGCAAAGAGGTTTCATTATATATAAGTAGCAATGGAGAGTTGTATAGAACCATGGGCTACTTACCTATCACATGCATATTAGTAGTATATTGTCATTAATGAAAACATCCTATCATGCATAATACACAACATATATAGGAAAGACAATTCAAATATTTTTCTTTGTTTTTTTTCTTCATCTTCTTCTGGATCAACAGCTTCTTCTTTGACTAGTGAGATTGCTTCAATCTCATGCTTGTTTGAAAGATTTTCTGGAATGATGCTTCTGGTAGAGAAAGGGTTTGACAGAGAAACCATAATTTTTTAATTGAGGTATATTTCAGATCTTATTGGATAGAAATATGCACCTCCTCAAGGTGATCTCAGCAGTATACTCATTTTCCCAAATCTATGATCAAAACTGCAAAATATATGATGCCCTAGTTTTCTTCAGTTTCTTTTGCAGAAATTTCTGATATTGTTTATGTGGTATATCCAAGATTACTACTCCTCTATTTCTGAAACTTTTCACTGAGGTATCCTTGTCTTTCCTCTTTCAAACACTGCATGTTAGAGATAATTGGTTTCACCAATTAGGAATTATGCGTGTTTTCCCAAGATGCCTTATTTCAGGACTATTCGGAATAGTGAACTTGTACGGACTTCCATGTGTCACAGCATCACCTTCAAGGTATGCAAGTTTCACCACAGAAACATTAGAGGAAATTTCAACTCAAAATGGGCATCCTAAAAAAAATTAATAAAATAATATTTATTAATTTTAGAGGAAGAAAAGAAAAAAACTACTTTTTTGTTTGTATTTTTGACATATCTCCCCATCTTTTTACTCAAATTTTGATCATCATCATCACGTTTTTTTCAGGTATTTCTTGTTTTTGGGATAGTGACGTCCGTCAAAAGTATGTCGAGTGGGTACTCGTTGGATGCAAAATTTAATTCCGCATCCAATGAGCTCTCCCGATCAAAATTTGAGTAAAAACACGGGGAGATATGTCGAAAATACAAACAAAAAAGTAGTTTTTTTTATGATACCTATCCCCAAATTTATATTTAAAAAGTGTTTAAGACCTATACGGTATTTCAAATTTAAAGCAATTTCATTGGTTAACACATGATGGCATGGAATTTGAGTTAAAGTTAAAAGGCCCATTTTGAGTTGTAATTTCCTCTAATGGTAAATTCTGTACCCTATCTGGAAAATATTTCTAAATTTCATTTGGACCTTCATATCTTGCAATATAGAAATTATCCCTAGGTGACCTGTTTAAGGCTGAATACTGGAAGAGGCTGGAACCCTAACTTGGAGGAATCATATCTCCTATAATATAGAGAATCTGATGCTGAAAAATATACATAGGGTACATCAATAATTTATCATCAGCCTGTGAAAGTTTTGGATCCTGATCCTTCTCCAATATCGAGATATAGTGAATTTAACAAAACTACTATTTTAGTATTTTAGGGTTTTCAATCATGAAACCCTAATCTTCAATAGTTGTAGTTGTAGCATTGTTTTGGCTACACTGTTGGTGAAAATTATTAAACAAATTATAACATATATCCAACGATTTAATTGTTAACCCAACGAGATCATAAAATTAGAAGTGCAAGCAACACATATGCAGGATCAAATTGATACTAACCTATTCTACAACTGAAATTGAATTTAATCTATGAAAACAGGAAATTGTATGAAAATAAATCTAACCTCAGAAAGCATGAAATTGCATAAATTAAACTTGGTAAAGAAAGAATGAAATTAAACAAGGGAAATATAATCTATAACAAAAATCATGTAACAAATGACAAATGATAAATAGATGTGAGATCACAACAAATCTATACTAATAATTCATAAGAAATAAATCATTGAAAATCTATATTAACAATTCATAAGAAAGAAATCACTAAAATCTATATTAATAATTCATAAGAAAGAAATCAAAATTAAAGCATCATCATCTCCATTACATAACAATGAAAATATACTCTATGACTAACTCTCAAAAGACATAAACTATTCTCTACTTCTACACCACTAGAGAGGCATCTAACAAAATGAGGAGGGAGCCCTCCTATTTATACATGAATTCAAGATAACTAATCATAATTACAATCCACTTTCCTCTCAACTTATCCCTCAAAATCCTCCAACATACCCACTTTTCTCTCAACTTATCCCTTCAAATCCTCCAACAAATATGGGATGAGATATTCTATCCATATTTCCATAATCCTCTCCTTGAAATTAGCTTGAATTATCTTTTTCAAATCTTGAAAAGATGGAGAAAAAATTCAGGAAGCTTTTGAATACTCCTTGGTTGAAAGCTTCAAATATCCCTACATTACAAAGCTCACACAAATATTTGAGATACATATGAAAAATATATTAATTTCTAATATTTAATCAATAATTCTCTTAAAAATACTTAAAACAAATAATTTGGAAAATGGTAATATAAACCCATATGTATTATGAAAGTCGTCGATATTAATGGTTTAATGGAAGGATAAAATAGGAATAAGGTGACAAATGGTATATGAAAGAAGAATAAAATGTGGTATTTTTGCAACCCAACATTCCCCCCAACTTGACTGGTTGCATGTCCTCATGCAACTATGCATTGATTCTCTTTTTAACTTTTGGCTTTGTAGATGGGCTTTACATGATGATCGTATGTAACAGGTAAATCATTCCATGATTTGAAATGCATGAGTGGAAGTGATTTTCCTTATGGTTGGTTCTTGTGTGACAACCATAACAAATGTTGGTTCTTGTGTTAACAACATTTGCTCATTTAACTTGTATTTTTGCTGCAATACATAAGATTTAAAAGTATACATGCAGTTAGAAATGATGAACCGTCAATGTGTATTAGAAAATATTTCTTCATATTATGAATCATGCCAATATATATAGCAATGTTTACAAACCATAGTTTGGGAAAGACATGTTGGTTAATGGTAAATGAGATGATGAATATGTAAAATGGTAATGAATAGTACCCCCCCAACTGAAGATGTATTATGTGTATGAAAATGGGAAAGGAAATGTAGTGAGGGAATTTCCAAATTTATTTATTCCTATCATCCAAGGAATTGCATGATTAAATATTAGAAAATAACATACCTTCACTTACCCCAAAAATTTTATGAACTATGCAATAGGAATGTGGCTGCTACTGCTGGATCATAGAATGTGAAGTGAAGGATCTAAATTGTTGCTTGGGTTGGATGAAGTAAAAGATGAGAGCTGAAAGTAGAACTGTGATACTCTCATATGGTTGAAGTATGCTACTATAAAAATGTTGATGGAGTCATGCAAGGTGTATAGTCTTCACCTGCTACAAAACTTGATGGTACAATTCTTACCATGCGAAAAATGTGTTGATGTCAAACATGGAAAGAAGTCATTGGATTACCGACCATTTATGATTGTCGTTAACCAATTTGAGGAAATCTCACCATTGATGTCAATGAGTACCAAGGTACCTAAAGTACATCTTGCTAAGTGCAAATAAATGAGCTGATGTCGAGCCACTTGCAAGATCTAACAATCAAGGGACATTGATGTATTCCCATGATTGTCAGCGAGAGAACTTTCCATTAAGGAATGCAAGCCTTAAGGTACTAAAACTGAACTCTAGTATCTATCCCAGATAGTGTTCTGAGGTCGATGGGGAAAGAATTGTTGAAAGGTGGGCCTTAAAGAATCACACATCAATCAACACAAGTTATACATAATGAGTGGTAGGACTATAGATAAAAGATCTCACAGTCAAATAGTTTTTATGACAGGGATAACAAAGCAATGTAGTCATGGAAAGGAATTTGAATGGTTTTATTCATAAGGAAAAAGATGAATGAAAAATGAGGAAAAGGTGTGCGACTCCGAAAGGTAGACATGCGGGAATTCATGATGTATAAGGGAGTAAAAAAGTAAACTCTAACATAGATGATGAATAAGCTTGGAAGGAAAAAGGGTAAGTAATCATGACATGGTGTAATTGGTTTCTGAAAGGCTTCTTTGTGGCAGAAAAATATCATGGCATACATAGTGGAAACTCAACTTCTTCAAGCTTTTAATGGAACATTTTTCTGAAAATTTTCTGTGATTCTGGAAATGCCATTCGTTCGTCTTTGAACCTGCAAAAGGCTATCATTTTCCTGCAACAAACTTGTGAGCCCATTGAAAATACATGAAAATATGTGATTAAAGAGAATAAATAAAATGCTCTTATACCTGAAAGTAGCAACGCATATTAAGCAACCTTTCTTGTCAAAACCTGTTTTTTTTGTGACTTACACAAACAAGTTAGCGCAACAAACATAAAATTTGATTTAGAAAAGATTCCAAGTTCATTTGTACTTTTTAATTTTATGATTTTGTTTGTTACCTAATGCTTTTTTATTTATTTATGTGTTTTTAGTTTTTAATTTTATTTTATTTTTATTTTTGTAATGTTATCATAACCCTTTTATTTATTATTTCTGAAGTTGTTTTTGTATATATATTTTTAAATTTGATTTATTTACAAAAAAAACAAAATTTTATGTGTTTATTTTAATCTTATAAGTA
>LPNX010262615.1:147336-179331 GCA_001517045.1 Pseudotsuga menziesii
AAATTGGAACAAAAATTAGAGTTTTTACATCCTCCTTTTACAAATATTAATGCGTCTTTATGTAAATATTGAGCAACAGAGAGAGAGGGTCGATCCCTCTAAAAACATACTATCTTAATGATCTAGAATAGAGAAGATTGTGCAAACAAGCGATTTTTTATGATAAGTTTAACAATTTCAATGACCATGCGGATAACTATCTGGAATGACTGACCGAATGAACTTTCACTTTTTAAACAGAACTACATTCCAAATGGCTTGGTTTATATGAAAATCATAACATAATTGGAACAAACGCCTACCTCCCCCGAACCGAAGATGTGCCAGGTCCCATTGTGTAAAAATAAAAATCAAGAAGAAGGCGTAGATCCAAATCCTAGGCTCTATCAAGCGCTGAGAGGGATCAAATTTCCCCAGATACAAACCTCTCCTTCAATAGCTCCTTGGGTGCAATATTCTTTTTCAATATTCATTTTGTCAATCTACGTTTTGTTTACTTCATTCTTCTGGTTCTTCTCATTCTTATGCTATCATTTAATCCAACTTTAATCCCTCTACCATTCCCTCTACAATTTGTATTAAGCTAAAGTTCTGGTTTATATTCATTAGCATTAATTTGACTATTATGTAAGCCATTTAAAAGTATACTTTATTATGTACTAAATTTGAATGAAATAGAAGCTATTGGTAATTAACATACATTGGGATATAGATCATCACATTAACTTTATAAACTATGGGAATACTTTGCACCTTTGCATATTCAAATAGACTTGTCATCTTATCCATAGGCGCGTAAACCTGGTCAATAATTACGAATCTTCATTTTCTTATTTAAAAGAATGGACAAATATAATCACAATAACTAAACATCTACCTAAAATTCTCCCATTTATAACTTTTAATATGTATAAAGACACAATTTTGATCTCTAAATATAAGCGAAAAATATCTTCTACATTTTATCAATGATCACTATCAGAAGAAAGTGGGTAAACAAGAAGTTTCACAAACGCCAAATAAATCGTTGTAGCAGTGACTATATTAAACATCAGCGTGCATACCCTCTCTGGGTAATAGCGTGACCTCTAAGGATCATAGTTTGTGTTTTAAACGAAAGAGGGTGGGTAGCTGTTAAGTAAAATCCATCAGAATCTTAAGAGAGAGAATGTGTGCACCGGTTGAACATTGCATTAGAAAATTCATAGTACAGGGGTCATCTATTTCATTGACTGTCAAGACAGTTACAATTCAACACGCATCTCAGCATTCATTTTGCAAGATCGTCAGTGGTGAAGATATATATATATATTTAAGACACAGCATCAATTGTACATCTAACACGACTGTGATCGTGTCGTATCTATTTCAGGGTGATCACTTCAAGTTTTTAACATTTGACACTAAGTTCTTTTTCCTTTAAAGAATCGCTAGCAGCAAGTAAAAGTTCTGAGGAGTTATTCCTATGAAATTGATTAGTGACAGGAAACAAGGTTGCCCTAAATAAATGTCTCGTGACCATTCGTGGCTCCCAATGTCGTTATATATACTTTCTATGAAAACAACCACTGTTTGGTAAACAAAGTTTGAAGGATTGAGTAGTTTTGGATAGAGGAGCACCATAACAAACAAAAACATTAAAATAGAAAACACAGTCCCATCGGTCGACTCGTAAAGGCATTACCGAACTTCACTTCTTACCTTTCAATCCTATAGATAAGCACATAGCCCTTACTAACACTAATTCTAAAGGAAATTGGCATAGGGATAAATATAACGAAATCATTAAACATGAACCTAAACATTGCTGCAAGTTCCTGAAATGAAAAAAAAGGAAAGTCCTGGAGCTTTGTGGCAGTTTGCGATTCAATATCTGTTCGATTTCGAAGTTTAGAATGGGTTGGTTTTAGGTTCAAAAAATCATGAAAATTGTATCCATGTAGCCTATTTTCTAATGGGTAAGCTATTCCATTATTTTGCAGAGCTTAGCATACCATGAAGGCCAATGTTGCCTCCAATTTCATCAAAGGTACAAAAACATTTTAATATTGATGCATGTTCTCATAGTTTAAAACAAACAATTGAAAGCTCATATGTATTCATATAGTCTGAAATATCTACAATACTCTAAGGGTTCATGTCTATGGTGCTTAGTAAAAAATATAACACGCGCAACAACTTGCTCCTCTTTATGTTCAAGTAGAAACTGAATCTAGCAGAAGGGGATAATAGTAATAAACTGGTCCCTGAGTAGTCCTTGGAACTACAAATATTGATGCAAAGAGTATGATGCTCTGTATCCTTGGCTTTGATTCAGTTCAGGAACGGTTGTTGCAGAAAGAACAATTATGTTCTGGCCTTCATTCAATGGTACATGCAATTCATCATGGTGCAGAAGTTTAGTGATACCCTCACATAGCCAATCCACATCATTCTGATCACCAGAGTAGTCTTCTCCTTTGAATTGTCTTAGATATTCTTCAAATTCTTTACGAGGAGCCAATATATTGAAGTACATCAAATGCGGAGGGGTTTAACATATATAGGAGGAAATACCATGATTGGCTCAATCGACCTTTGATCATTACCCTCTCCGTATAACTTCTCATTTATCAGAATAAAACTGAACAACGAATTCAAACATAGTGAGCTACTTTTATATTCCGGGAAAGAGAGTGAGCCTTCTTCAATTTCAAAGTCTGCAATTTGGAATGATTAGAATAGTAAACACCTGAAAGGCAAGCCCATCACCTAACAAATTTATTGGCGTCCCTGTGTCAATACCAACAACATCCATTTTCCATGAGAATGCAAGGAGAAGCCGATATTTGACAAGACCAATGACATTCATTCGTCAAAGCGGAAGTCTTTCTGATCAATAGCAAAACTACAAGGTTTAAGGAAAACACTCATAGAATTTGTTCCAAAGACAAAATATTCCAAACGAAAGGTCAAACTGAAAATTGGAAAATCAAAAAACCACCAGGTTAAGAACACAACGCATCATGGGGCAAATAATATAATGAAGTAATAGGATTCGAGGTGATTCCCTTTGGGTATGAGAAAGACCTGGATTAATACCACCCGTGTAGCTTCGAACACAACCATACCCAATTGAATTACACATAGTATTATATCTTAGCGTTCATTATTGAAATGGTGATCTACTATACCTCAATCAAGGCACGGATAGAGAGGAAATTCCTCCCACAAAGAAGGAATAATTTACAGCCTTAGAAAACGCCGAGGTGTGGGAAGAAGAGTGATAAAGTGGGAAGAAGAGGAGTTGGCCATAGGTAATCAGTTGTAGAAAGTGGACTGGTCACTCACAGCTTCCCACCGGCGTAGCCTGATTTGAAGCAATTATCATGATCATATGGTTACTAGGAGCCCGAATATATAGGCAAGAGGTCATGTGTATCCTAGTAGGTGAGATGGCAAGATGGAACCGAGGAAATCTACTTGTGGAGATCCGCCATTAAAATTTAAAATATGTTATGCAATACACGTTGCAAATAAAAAAGTGATGACTTATGTTCATCCTACTCATCATCACCCTGAAAAAATGGAAACCGTTCAAAGAGATAAGGTTGGTTCAGGATGGGCCCATAATATTCTCTATTATGGAAACTCAATCACCATGCAGAGTCTCAGATAATTGTATTTGAGTAAAAATAACCAACAACCAAACACGATATCCTATCAAAAAAGTTTCTCAGCGTATTGTTATTGTATAATAGATCTAGTTTGGTCACTTAAATTGATCATGGGAATCTCAAGGGCAGATACAAGAAGATATCATTTATCTCCTATGTTACGAGCAAGATAATCATTCAATGCCAATTTTGTTTTGAAAACCAGCCTTTGATGATTTGAATGACTGAGAAACATGTGTCTATTGCTTAACTGTTGAGGGATATAATCTTGCGTTGGTGACTTCATGGAATTGGCATCCCAAGGACCTCGTGTGCTGATTTTCACAATTTATAATCGCTGCAAAGGGCAGCTCATCATAAGTAACTGCCTCCATTTCTCATGGATTGTCTGTTAAATCATATGTGCATGCGATAGTTGATGAGCGATTGTTATATGGAGGCGGTTGGGGGATGGTGAGTTTTTGTTTTACTTCTTCTTAGCCCGAGCCAAATGATGAATCTCAAGACCTAATTGTTTTGGATCTAAGTGTTTTTGCAGGTTTGTGCAAAAGAGGTTGTTTGCAAGTTTAACAAGAAAGGTTGTTTGCAGGTTTCACATGAAAGGTTGTTTGCAGGTTGCACATGAAAGACTGTTTGTAGGTTGCACATGAAATACTATTTGCAGGTTTCACATGAAAGGTTGTTTGCAGGTTTGGCCATTGGATTGTGTGGAAAATATGGAATGTACAGGCACCACCTAGGGTTTTAAATTTTTTAAATTTTTGGTTTTCTATGTTTTGTTTTATTTTTAAATGTTTGGTTGGTTTAAATGTTTTTGGATGGATTTTTTTTTACAATTTGATTCCTAAATGTTTTAGGAAATCTAAAACTAGAAAACTTTAATTAAAAACATAAAACTATAAAATGTTTTAGGAATTCGGGTTTTTTTTTTTTTTTTTATTCCTAGAAAATATTAATCTTTCCTATAAAAAGAATTTAAATTCCTAGCAAAAATAAAATTTTGTAAAAGGAAATTAGAAAACAAAATTTCTTTTTATTTCTAAAATGAGTTTTTATGCTGCAAAATTAAAAAGTGTTTTTTTTCTTTTTTTTAAGTTATTCCTAAGTCAATTAAAAAAATGAGTTTAATTTAAAACACAAATTGAAAATAAAGAAACATTTTTCTAATTAAATTATTCCTAAAACTAAAGAAAATAATTCTCATGTAACTAAAAAATATAATTGCTAACAAGACTAGACAAATCATTTAAAAATTATTTAAAACTAAAACTAGAAATTAATCTTGAAACGAAGGAATATTTTTGTGTTATTTTTTTTATTCATTTATTTTTTCAAATTATTCCTAGTGCAAAATGTTAATTCCAAACTAAAAATGATCAAAAAATAATAATAAAGTGAAAACTAAAACCTACCTACTCTATTCTAATTGAAATTTACAATCATCTAAGTGTAATGAAATTGCCAATGTAGCCATCTATGTAACAAAACTAAATAGAAATTCAAATCTAATTTTACAAAATGAAATCTAAGATGTATAAAAATATGCGAAACTAAGTGCTTAAAATGTAAGTTAATGAAATAAAAGCAAAAACAAAATTGACTTAAACTAATACTTACCTCAAACCATTGTTCGATGCAGATTTTGTTTGCATGGTGTATTTCTTTGTCTCGATCACTCGAACTCCCTTCTTCGTCCTTCTCGAGTTTTTGCTCACATAATTGTTCCTCATATTATGTGCATAATTCTTCAAATGCTGATTCTTCTTTCACTTCAGGAGGAGTAGTAAATCTTTTAGTTGCTATCAAGATCTCCTTTTCTTGAGAAGAGGAGATCCTTGCTTCTGCTAGGAGTTGAGAGAGTTGATATAGACTTATGGTCATCCTAAAATCATTTCACTGAAGAGAAAAAAAAATGAAAAACAAGTACATGGCAAATGCAAAAAAACAGTACGAAATGAATTAGTACAAAACGAGTGCAAAAACAGAAATAAAAAGTGCACAAAAATCAAAAACAAAAAAAAATGAACAGATACAAAGTTAAAAGCAAGTTAGTATGAAATAAAGGCTACCCCAAAAATGAAATCAACCCAAACTTTACACTACAAAACTGTAAAAGAAAACTTGCATAAAAACAAACTCGCATTTTGAGAAAATGAAAGAACACCCTTGCAAAAAAAGAAAACACTTTGCAGAAAAATAAACACTCTTGTGTGAACAAATGAACAACAAGGCTTTGGGGCACCCCACTATAGTGGATGCGCATGTTCTCACCTCTCGTCTTACCATTATCCCCTCCCCCTTGCAGTGTGTTGAGGCCTGGAAATTCGCAGGCAACAACAGAAAGGGATTCTCCCCAGTCAATGTTCCCAACTAGCCCGTGACTGTTTGGTATGGGGAATCCGTCCGGTTTGCGGTCCAGCTACCATAGGTCAAAGTAACAAAAACAAAGGTTTTACCGGTTGCAGCCCGGTCCACCGTGTATATTTTTGTATTTTTTGACTTAAGTATGATATGCATATGCCTAATTAACAATGTAGGGTGATCAGGATGCAAGGAGCGTTCACAATGTGATGCGCGGGATCTTACCTCTCGTCTTAGGCTCACAAGCATCTAAATCACATGTGCAGAAATAAAACTAACTATCTATCTATCTATCTATCCCCGGGGAGCAGACTTTAACTTATTTGTGAGTAATGTGAATTGTGCATGTATCATAAAGAGAAATTACAGATATCATAATATTTCTTCCTACAACACATGAATGATTAAATATATTTCAACAATCAGTTAGTTAATTGTTTTATGAACAGCATACATTACTCATGGTGGTAATTCCACAAAATGAACCAGAAATCATTTAAACAAGAACATAGGTTCTGAGAGTTAGAACGATCTCACGGTTAATGGACAAAAAGCTAGAAAAACAAAATAGTTCATCTTTCAACCATCCACAGCATAACATTTGAAAATGCCACCCATCTTCCTCCAATAGGCAAACAATACTTCTTTATTGCAAAGAGAAATAGTTCTTCTTACAATATAGCTTTTCATGTCTAACTGGGAAAAATCCCCTTTTCCCTCTTAGTCTATTACATTTATACAAAAAAGGTGAGACGGTTGGGTTGCCCAAAGTGACCTTTGGACTTCCCAACTCTCCGTTTCCCAACGCTTGACTTTTCTCAAAGGTTTTTTACAAAATGTTACATATTACAAAAAATGACCAATCCTTTACAAGGAGGGTCCCACTTGGGTATCTAGAAATTTATTCCATGCCGAAGCTTCAGAGGCAATGCTCTCAAACGCACAAGGCTCTAAAAACGGAATATTAATCTCAAACTTAGCAGCCTGGTTCTTTATAGCCTCAATCCTGGCTGTACTCAATCGAAGCTGATCCTCCAGAAGCTACACGTTGATAGCTGAATGATCTACTTCGCTCCTCAGGATCTGATCATTCAGTGCTTTAATCTGTTGTACTTTGGCTTCCTCCTCCTAGTATCTCTTCTGCAACATCTCTACAAAGGCGTTGATCCGGGAAAACCTCAAGCCACTGCTCGGCCTCTATCTGGCACTGGTTGTAGGTAATGAGAAGCCTTCTGAAAAACTCGGTGCATGCTCTTTTCATCTTCTTGACTGATTTTTTGAAATCCTCTGTGGTATTTATAGCAAATTCCAGCAAGTAATAATCCCGCTTGAGGGCCTATGTATCCTTTGATGGCAGTTCTGCTAGAGTTTCTTCCTTGTTTTCCAGCCTTGCCATTCTTGCAGTCAGGACTTCAAGGACGTCCTGAGATCAATCTACAAAGTAAGAGGAGGTCTCCAAGATTTCCTCCAATTTTCTATCTACCTACAGCACCTTGCACCTTTCTCCTTCTATAGCAGTCTGTAGCTGCAGCATCTTAGCCTTCTGGGCCAAGAAATGCTCTTTGAACGGTTGGAGGCTAACCTGCTGCTCCCTTGCTTCCTTCAGAGTAGTTGTCAGAGAAGAAATCTGCTCTTGATGTTTCTCTTTCTGTTCTTGGGAGTGCATCTCACTGGCCTGCAAGATAATATTTTGCTTCTCTTCTAGCTCTTCTACTTTTCCCAGTAGTTGTTCCTTTTCACTCCTTAGCTATTGACATTCTTTCTATACTTTCTCCAGAGCCTCCTGTGTGGTTTCCATAGCTTGTTTCTCTGCCTGGAGGAGCTACAACTCAGCCTTAGAAGACTTCATTTTCATCTGTATGTCTTCATTCTTCCGCTTCAGCCTATTTCCCTCCTCTCTCTCTTTCCTCAAGGTGTCTTTCAATTGAGCAGATGATTTCTTAGATAGCTCCAATTCTGTCATGATCCTACCCACATTATCCTCTGAAGCTTGAATCAGTGATGCTCTGGCTCTAATGGTGAATCTCAGATCCTGGTCTGTTCCCAACATAACAGGTGTCTCCGTTATCATTTTACCAGGCAGAAATTCTGTTTCAATTTTCCTTTCTGTTCTTTTCATTATTCTCTTTGTTTCCCTATCATAATAAATAGTGTTGAAATCAGGGATTTCTTCACCCACCTTCCGTACAAAGGGGACTAGCTTGAGAGTGGGGACCATCGGTGTGCTGGCAATAGGTACTTGCGGGTCCTGAGCCTCAGGGTTCTCCACATCCTGGGTCTGCCCTGCAGCTATTTCAGAACTTGACTACTCTGTCTGTGTTAGCTTTAGCCTTTCAAATTCTTGCTTTTGGAGTTTCTCATCCAGCTTCCTTTTCTTTTCTTCTTCTTCTTTCTTAGCAGCTTCTTCTTCTTTCTCAGCTGCTTCCTGAGCAGCCTTCCTTTTTTCTTCTTCTTCTGTGTGTATCCACCCTGCAGCTTTCTGTGCCAACCTCTGGGCTTCCTCATTTCTTCTCTTTGCTTCTTCCTCAGCCTTTGCTTGTTCATATCCCTTCCCACCTTTGGTGGTGATCTTCTTCTTGAACCTTCTTCTCAAGGCTGTCATGTTTACTGCATTTCGGAAGATGGATTCTTCCCAATCCCAATGGTGGGCATACTCAAAATGCACATTGTTTGTTTTGCAGTGTTTAGCTACTTTAACGTGAGTATCATTCCTACGGAAGGGCATCTCTCCAAAATGGAACTTTTCCAGCTCTTCTACGAATTCATCAGCCTTTTTTACTCTGGTAAACTTGTAGCTTCCTAACCTGAAGGGCAAAGGAGGATAAGCGGTCTTCTTGTGCTCAAACAGAAAGCTGCCTATTCCATCTAGGAACACTTGTCTGACTACCTCCTTGTGAATAATGTAATCAGTTGCATATTTGGGTAGCAGGGAAGGTGCTCTCGAACCTCCAAACATCCTAAAGTACAGGCCATTTTCAGTCAAATAGTAGTCTACATACTCCTCTATTATTTGTAGTGCCTCCTCTGAAATACAATCACACTCCTTTAGGAAAATGAGTGTGTATAAGGGCATGATAAAGTGTTCACATACTTCTCGATAATGGTTGTGATATTTGTGTGCCCACAACGGTTTATAGGTAGCATAGAGAGTTATTCTTTCCCTATCCTAGATGCATCTGAGTGCGGGGAAAGGCTGAGTACACAATATGCAATCGATGAGTATGGAACTCATATAGAATTCATACCTCTTTTGGGCCACTCCTCCCAAAGCTAAGGCCAAGCAAGCTAAAAGACTATTTGATACAAGGCTAGCCCAGTTGAAAATTGTCCCCTGGGTTGCAACATGAAAAATGATGGGTATCCACTCTAACTTGAAGAACTTGCCATGTGCTCTTCCAAAATTCATGTTCAGCATTAAAGCTATGAACATATAGGGGGCCCTTAAGGTTGTTGTATCGTAATCACCCATCAGTCTGTATCTGTAATGTTTTCCCTGCAACAGCATCTTTTTAAGAGTCTCTACTAGGTCCATTCTAATGTTGTTCAGCCAATCATCAGATAAAAATACTTGGGCTTCTGGAAGGTGGTAAGCCAACGCTACATATCCAGGGCTATATGCAGCATAGCCCTGTCTTTCAACATTTTATAGAATCATTGTTGTGACATCTGCCCAGGGCAGAATCCAATCGATTACTTCAGAGCATGGGAACAACTCCGGTCTGGTGGTGATCTTTATCAGTGAAGATCTTTCTATGTTGGCATATATGGACTCTTCTTCTAAGCCCATGTCAGAAACCTCTCTGCATGTGACCAGTCTATATATTCCCCCCCACTAGTATTCAGGCTCAATACCAGAAATGCACTTAGTGTCTTCGTATATGTATTTAGTTTTAGTGACAACTTCTACTTCGGGCTCTTCCTCGACCACCGGGGTCTTCTTCTTTTGCCTCTTTGACATTGTGGATTCTTCCTGCCATAAAATTGTAACATTAAGCCATTTTGGCTAAGTGACAAACTTGAAGACATCAATGTGCAGTGTATTGTTTCCTCCATGTTTAACATGATAGCAATCAGTCAATGAAGCAAATATATACATGTATATAAGCTGAAATGGCCTAACTATCAGAGCTATTGAAACAAAATGTGCATTATTCAATGACTTTGTCTATATCTAGCATGATGGGAAATAGTTATATGCAGTAAACTGTGTAAGCTACCACTGCTGTATGATATTAAACAATTCTATCAACCAAATTTAGGACGGAAATAGATCTACATTAATATGCAACACATTTCGACTTTCTATGCACGCCATGGTCATCTCGCCGCGCGAGAAAGACAGTGGTAGCTATGCAGGTTTTCAATGATGCCTTAACAAAACCATGCCCATGAACTTATGGTCAATAACTTAAGAGTAGTGGCATATCCCTTTTAGACGGCTAGGAAATCGACGCTGAGCTCGACGGGGTCGCGCGGAAACGTATAGGTGAAATGGCTAGGGTTTAAATGATGCAGGTAGCACAAAATCGAGACCAACCATCCAACCCTAAAAGAAAGGTCGCGGCGAACCCATTCAAACCCACAATATTATCATACAGGGTGGTTTGGTCCAGACAGCATAATGGCCATCTGCACCAAACCCCCTCACTCTCTATGCGCAGGTTCGCACGACAACGACGGTGGGGAAAAAAACTATGAGGGTCAAAATGCCCCTCCCCGCAGACAGCAATGCCACCAAGAACCACAATATATACATGCGATTATGGGGAAAGAAATAGCCGCAACACCTAACCGTGGAAAACCAAAACCACCAAATGTTCAACGAAACGGGGAAAGGAAATAGAAGCCTACCTAGCACTGATGTGTATCTGACGTGTATAGCGGGACAAAGACAGTCAGACTTCTACAGTTGTCACCTGGATGCGGGTACCGGCAATGGGGTCCAAACAAACTCGAGCGTTCGACAGCACGATAGCGATAAAGAACGGCAGTTAAAACTAACAATAGAATAATAAACCCCTCGACCCCGTATATATAAGGTCAACACTCACGGCATATCAGATGGCGAACCACTTTTGGATCGGAAGTTGAAAGGAAACTTCCTTCCGCAATGGCGGACGACCAAAGCATTAAGCCATCCGCAATGGGTAAAGTCTGAATCGGAAGCAAAATGAATACACATCGAAAGGGCTAGCACTTCTTTCATCCGCAACGGCGGAACCGTAAGGACATCAGCATCCGCAACGTCGGGGGTACAAATGATAAACTGTTCCGCACCACGGGGTCGGTGTCGGAAGCAGAACGACTAAGAGATCAGCAAGGAAAAGCATTCGACAGCCGCAACGGCGGAGCTACAAAGGCGCGACCCTCAGCAACGTCGAAGGTAAAATGACTCAAACGGCCGGAAGGAGAAAACTTCCCGCAGCCGCAACGGCGGCAGCCCAATATTTACGAGCTCGACGAAAACAACCATCCATAATCGGGAGAGAATGCGGTTTGCCATCCGCAATGGTGGAAGAAGAAGTCATAACAGTTCCGATGCAAAAATAAAAAAGTAGCCGATTAAAAATCGATCAAATCGGGAGAAAATTCGAAGTCAAAAACCGAATATACATCCGCAACGGCGGGGGGGGAAAGCAAATACACTTTCGATCCAGCCACGATGAAAATGCAATTAAAGGCAAATGATGAATTTTTGATCAATCATTGAAATTTTTAATCATTTAGAAAAATTGAAAACCAGTTGTAGATCAATCCAAGCATAAGCAAATTCTTTGTGAAAAGTTCTCAGACCAAATCCAAGAAGAAAATCAAACTAATTCAAGCAAAAGGAGGGTCCTAAAATTTTTGGAATTTTGGGAAATTGTTGCAACTGCAACAATTGGTGACTACCTGGTGAACCCCATATTTCTGAATTAACTCCTTCCCAGTGCAAGACCGTCTAAATAAAAGTTGAAATCTTATAGATGTTTGTATCCCTAGGCTGGCCAACTTAAGCATTTAAATCATTGAGAAGCAGTCCATTTTTTGGGAAATGGTAACATCAGAAATATTGCAAGTCTGAATAACTCTTTTGAGGCCTAATAAATGAGATTCATTTTACCCGTCCTTAGGTAGTTTCAGGCTTGGACACCACAGGATTGTAACAGATAGTAAACAACATTATCCTTTTGTTCCTCATTCCCATGCCAATTGCACTTTTGTGCCATTAGAACTTTAGTTCTTGTGAGTCCTCCATTTTCCTTTCTTTCTGAATTTTATTCAGGATCCTCTATCCCATAGTGCCCTTTTGTGTGAGAGAAGAATTCGCGTTTCATCTCACGGACAGAGAGGAACTTTCGGCAATTTGAAATTCATGCTTTTGATACTTTGCTTTGATATGTTTTGTTTCTTTAAGGAGTTTTGACTCTTGATAGCATTTAGCTTTTCTGAAATTATGGCATGGGATCATTTATATATGATATACTGTTTACCTTGCTTCCTTTCCGTGGGTCTTTCGCTATCACCCCTTTGGATATTTAATATGTGAAATAGATGGAGCCTCGAAATAGTATTCCAGACCTCTTTACTTCCGAGTTATTTACAGGAGTTAAGTAAGACTTCAACGAATGCATGGCCAGTTAGGAACACTACTACTAGAAGACATTCTATGTTTCAGAGCACAGTCTTTTGCTCAAGATTTTAGTTAATAAAGAACCCTGATGTTTCCATTGCAACCAAAAGTTTTCCTCTTTATTCAAAACCAAAGAACTAGCAATAAAGCATTTGAAATAAAAGAAACAGCATTCAAAGTAATAAATCAAAACAGCATTAAAGAAAACAACACAATTTATTTATGTACAAAGAAAAAGGTGCCCGCCCTTAAGAATCTTCAATCAAACGAGTTAAGGGGTGGGATGGATTATAGACATGAGATATCTAACCATGGTCTAGCTGTGCTATTTTTACAATTGAACACATGTCTACTATCCTACATTCATCCCTTTCAGCCTGAGGAAGTTGAAGGAGCTCAGGCTGAGTGTCAATCATCGAACTGGCCTTTCTTGAGGCTTGATGTCTTAGCTTAAGCTCGGTCAGATAGTTTCCCAGGACAGAATCAGTAGATTCACTATCCTCTTCCAACCCAGTGACATTGTGCTTCATGTAGGGCTCTCTTAAAATATTAATCAGGTTTGGGCTACCCTTCTGAGGCAACCACAAGTGTGACCAGTCTGAACCAAAGTACCCATCTAGTCATGCTAACCAGTCTCGATTCAAGATCAATCCATAGCCATCAGGTATGTCTGCTACTACAATATCAAGGTATTGAAATTTCTTTTAATTCGCAGACAATCGAATCAGAATATTCTTCATCTCCCCCACTACCTTGACACTAGTCTTGTCTAGTTGAGTGACGTCCCAATTAGTAGGTTTTGGTTGCACATTAAGTTTTTTGCAGATTGCAAGAGGCATAACATTCACCGATGATCCAGAGTCCACCAGATAATTATGCACCTTATGGTTCAAAATCTCCAGAGTCAAAAGGAAAGGCAGGGTGCTAGTTTTCCTTTCCCCAGTTGATTTGACCTTTTCCTTCATAGGTTGGTTTTCAGTGGGTATCTCCTTTTTAACTTCCTCAGCTTTTCCAACGTTCTCTTCCTCAACATCTTCCACCGGTTTGACAGTCTCATTGCTTGGTTCTGTTTCCTGGTTGAAAGTAGTGACTTTAGGTGGTTTATCTTCATTACTGACATCTACCTGTCTCTTGACATTCTTTTGCAATCTTTTGATCTTCGAAATTGTTAAATCCATGTCCTTTGTTGTTGTAGGTGTGCATTCAGTTTTGAGAGCGCTCTCTTCAGTGTCAAACAGCGAGACACCATCCCATGAAAACATGGTGTCATTATCTTGTTTCTCCATAGTCTGGTTTTTATTTTCCTCTTCACCACTGTCCTTGGTCAATTTAGAATCTAGCAACTGATTCATAACCAATGTCATTGAATTCAACCATTGAGGACACTTCTTTTCAAAATGAGGATGTTGGTGAAAAGTGCAGAAGTTGTCTCCTCCCACTTCTGTTATATTTATTGAGGCTAAATTGGGTGGAGGTGTTTTCCATTGGTTGCTATCCTCTCTTTTTGGATAGTATGGTTTGTAAGTTTTCCGCATTTCCCTTTCTTTTTCCAGATCTATTATTCATTTGGATAGTTTCTGCATCATCTTCAGCATACCTTGATAATCATGTGCTTGCTCCTCTTTAGGTTTAGAAAGCAATAAAGCTCTTCTATTTGTAGTTTTTTCTCCAGGTAAATCAGGATAATCTTCTACACTTTCCCTTTCAGCCTCTACCCTTTCTTCCTCTTCATAAGTCTCTACCAATGTAGGTTTGGCTTTCATCTTGGCAAACATGGCCAGCTCAGGTCCTAGGGCTAAGGTATAATATTCAATTAAGACCTTGTCTGAGGGTTTGTCAGCTTCAGAAAAGTTCTTTAGGTATATTGAAAATCTTTGAGTGAAACTATGTACCTTCTCATTCTTCTCTTTTCTTAACAAACCAAGACCTTTCATTAATGAGGCATGCATTTTTTGGGTTGTGTATTTACTTCTGAAAATTCTTTCAAAAGTATTCCAATCTGGAATTGAGTTTACAGGCAGAGAAAAATACCATGAAGCAGCTGCCCCTTTCAAGGTATGAGGAAATGATCTACAGACAACATCTTCGTACTCCCCAGCCCTTAAACCTTCTACCGCTAAATAGAAACTCTGCAAGTGGTCATCTACAGTAGTCTTTTCCTTAGGGTCAAATTTAGGTAGCAGCTTATCAAAATCCTGAGGTAGGTTATGCAAAGGAGGCGTGAGGTTCAAAGGTGATCTAGCTCTCCAGGAAGGCAATGGGTTGGGCTGATTCACAATTACACCAGCCATGAGCACAGCTAAAAGAACAAAGTCTGAGTAAAGAGCAACGTAGGGTGAGAACAGGATTTCTTACTTAAAAGGTATAATCGAAACCTGTAAGTACTTGGCTCAGGTTACAAGCTTCAAAACATCTACTGGTGGGGTAATCTTGGGAAAAATAAGTTTCCACGGCCAACCATGCACTAGCGGCCCTCCTTCTAGCGAAAGAACTGTTGAGGCCCGGAAATTTGTAGGCAACAATAGAAAGGGATTCTCCCCAGTCAACGTTCCCAACTAGCCCGTGACTGTTTGGTATGGGGAATCCGTCCGGTTTGCGGTCTGGCTACCATAGGTCAAAGTAACAAAAACAAAGGTTTTACCGGTTGCGGCCCGGTCCACCATGTATATTTTTGTATTTTTTGACTTAAGTATGATATGCATATGCATAACTAACTATGCAGGGCGATAAGGATGCAAGGAGCATTCACAATGTGATGCGCAGGTTCTTACCTCTCGTCTTAAGCTCACAAGCATCTAAATCACATGTGCAGAAATAAAACTAACTATCTATCTATCTATCTATCCCCAGGGATCATACTTTAACTTATTTGTGAGTAATGTGAATTGTGCATGTATCATAAAGAGAAATTACAGATAGCTGATATTTCTTCCTACAACACATGAATTATTAAATATATTTCAACAATCAGTTAGCTAATTGTTTTATGAACAGCATACATTACTCATGGTGATAATTCCACAAAATGAACCAGAAATCATTTAAACAAGAACATAGGTTCTGAGAGTTAGAACGATCTCACGGTTAATGGACAAAAAGCTGGAAAAACAAAATAGTTCATCTTTCAGCCATCCACAGCATAACATTTGAAATGCCACCCATCTTCCTCCAATAGGCAAACAATACTTATGTATTGCAAAGAGAAATAGTTCTTCTTACAATATATCTTTTCATGTCTAACTGAGAAAAATCCCCTTTTCCCTCTTAGTCTATTACATTTATGCAAAAAAGGTGAGACAGTTGGGTTGCCCAAAGTGACCTTTGGACTTCCCAACTCTCTGTTTCCCAATGCTTGACTTTTCTCAAAGGTTTTTTACAAAATGTTACATATTACAAAAAATGACCAATCCTTTACGAGGAGGGTCCCACTTTGGTATCTAGAAATTTCTTCCATGCCGAAGCTTCAGAGGCAATGCCCTCAAATGCACAAGGCTCTAAAAACTGAATATTAATCTCAAACTTAGCAGCCTAGTTCGTTATAGCCTCAATCCTGGCTGCACTCAATCAAAGCTAATCCTCCAGAAGCTGCACGCTGATAGCTGAATGATCTACTTCGCTCCTCAAGATCTGATCATTCAGTGCCTTAATATGTTTTACTTTGGCTTCCTCCTTCTAGTATCTCTTCTGCAACAGCTCTACAAAGGCATTGTGATCCGGGAAAAACTCAAGCCTCTACTCGGCCTCTATCTGGCACCGGTTGTAGGTAATGAGAAGACTTCTGAAAAACTCGGTGCATGCTCTTTTCGTCTTCTTGACTAATTTTTTGAAATCCTCCGTGGTATTTATAGCAAATTCCAACAAGTCATAATCCCTCTTGAGGGCCTGTGTATCCTTTGATGGCAATTTTGCTAGAGTTTCTTCCTTGTTTTCCAGCCTTGCCATTCTTGTAGTTAGGACTTCAAGGACATCCTAAGATCGATCTACAAAGTAAGAGGAGGCCTCCAAGATTTCCTCCAATCTGGTATCTACCTGCAGCACCTTGCACCTTTCTCCTTCTATAGCAGTCTGTAGCTACAGCATCTTAGCCTTCTGGGCCAAGATATTCTCTTTGAACGGTTGGAGGCTAACCTGCTGCTCCCTTGCTTCCTCCAGAGTAGTTTTCAGAGAAGAAATCTGCTCTTGATGTTTCTCTTTCTGTTCTTGGGAGTGCATCTCACTGTCCTGCAAGATAATCTTTTTCCGCTCTTCTAGCTCTTCTACTTTTCCCAGCAGTTGTTCCTTTTCACTCCTTAGCTCTTAACATTCTTTTTGCACTTTCTCCAGAGCCTCCTGTGTGGTTTCCATAGCTTGTTTCTCTTCCTGGAGGAGCTGCAACTCAGCCTTAGAAGACTTCATTTTCATCTGCATGTCTTCATACTTCCGCTTCAGCCTATTTCCCTCCTCTCTCTCTTTCCTCAAGGTGTCTTTCAATTGAGCAGATGATTTCTTAGATAGTTCCAATTCTGTCATGATCCTACCCACATTATCCTCCGAAGCTTGAATCAGTGATGCTCCGGCTCTAATGGTGAATCTTGGATCCTCGTCTGTTCCCAACATAACAGGTGTCTTCATTATCATTTTACTAGGCAGACCTTCTGTTTCAATTTTCCTTTCTGTTCTTTTCATTATTCTCTTTGTTGCCCTATCATAATAAACAGTGTTGAAATCAGGGATTTCTTCACCCACCTTCTGTACAAAGGGGACCAACTTGAGAGTGGGGACCATGGGTGTGCTGGCAACAGGTACTTGCGGGTCCTGAACCTCGGGGTTCTCCACATCCTGGGTCTGCCCTGCAGCTATTTCAGAAGCTAACTGCTCTGTCTGTGTCAGCTTTAGCCTTTCAGCTTCTTGTTTTTGGAGTTCCTCATCCAAATTCCTTTTATTTTCTTCTTCTTCTTTCTTAGCTGCTTCTTCTACTTTCTCAGCTGCTTCCTGAGCAGCCTTCCTTTTTTCTTCTTCTTCTGTGTGTAGCCACCCTACAACTTCTTGTGCCAACCTCTGGGCTTCCTCATTTCTTCTCTTTGCTTCTTCCTCAGCCTTTGCTTGTTCATCTCCCTTCCCACCTTTGGCGGTGATCTTCTTCTTGAACCTTCTTCTCAAGGCTGTCATGTTTACTTCATTTCGGAAGATAGATTCTTCCAGATCCCAATGGTGGGCATACTCAAAATGCACATTGTTTTTTTTGCATTGTTCACCTACTTTACCATGAGTATCATTCCTACGGAAGGGCATCTCTCCAAAATGGAACTTTTCTAGCTCTTCTACGAATTCATCAGCCTTTTTTACTCTGGTAAACTTGTAGCTTCCTAACCTGAAGGGCAAAGGAGGATAGGTGGTCTTCTTGTGCTCAAATAGAAAGCTGCCTATTCCATCTAGGAACACTTGTCTGACTGCCTCCTTGTGAATAATATAATCAGTTGCGTATTTGGGCAACAGGGAAGGTTCTCTCGAACCTCGAAACATCCTGAAGTACATGCCATTTTCAGTCAAATAGTAGTCTGCATACTCCTCTATTATTTGCAGTGCCTCCTCTGACATACAATCACACTCCTTTAGGAAAATGAGTGTGTATAAGGGCATGATAAAGTGTTCACATACTTCTCTATAATGGCTGTGATATTTGTGTGCCCACAGCGGTTTATAGGCAGCATAGACAGGCATTCTTTCCCTATCCCAGATGCATCTGAGTCCGAGGAAAGGATGATTACACAATATGCAATCGATGAGTATGGAACTCACATAGAATTCAGACCTCTTTTGGGCCACTCCTCCCAAAGCTAAGGCCAAGCAAGCTGAAAGACTATTTGATACAAGGCTAGCCTAGTTGAAAATTGTCCCCTGGGTCACAAAATGAAAAATGATGGGTATCCACTCTAACTTGAAGAACCTACCATGTGCTCTTCCAAAAATCCTATTCAGCATTAAAGCTATGAACCTATAGGGGGGCCTTAAGGTTGATGTATCGTAATCACCCATCGGTCTGTATCTGTAATGTTTTCCCTACAACAGCATCTTTTTAAGAGTCTCTACCAGGTCCATTCGAATGTTGTTTAGGAAATCATCAGATAAAAATACTTGGGCTTCTGGAAAGTGGTAAGCCAATGCTACATATCTAGGGCTATATGCAACATAGCCCTGTCTTTCAACATTTTCCAGAATAATTGTTGTGACATCTGCCCGGGGCAGAATCCAACCGATTACTTCAGAGCACGGGAACAACTCCGGTCTGGTGGCGATCTTCATCAGTGAAGATCTTTCTCTGTTGGCATATATGGACTCTTCTTCTAAGCCCATGTCAGGAACCTCTCTGCGTGCGATCCGTCTATATATTTCCCCCCACTAGTATTCAGGTTCAATACCAGAAATCCACTTAGTGTCTTCGTATATGTATTTAGTTTTAGTGACAACTTCTACTTCGGGCTCTTCCTCGACCACCAGGGTCTTCTTCTTTTGCCTCTTTGACATTGTGGATTCTTCCTGCCATAAAATTGTAACATTAAGCCATTTTGGCTGAGTGACAAACTTGAAGACATCAATGTGCAGTGTATTGTTTCCTCCATGTTTAACATGATAGCAATTAGTCAATGAAGCAAATATATACATGTATATAAGCTGAAATGGCCTAACTATCAGAGCTATTGAAACAAAATTCGCATTATTCAATGACTTTGTCTATATCTAGCATTGCAGTAAACTATGCAAGCTACCACTACTGTATGATATTAAACAATTCTATCAACCACAATTAGGATGGAAATAGATCTACATTAATATGCAACACATTTCGGCTTTCTATGCACGCCATGGTCATCTCGCCGCGCGGGAAATACAGTGGCAGCTATGCAGGTTTTCAATGATGCCTTAACAAAACCATGCCATGCACTTATGGTCAATAACTTAAGAGCAGTGGCATATCGCTTTTAGATGGCTAGGAAATCGATGCTGAGCTCGACGGGGTCGCGCGGAAACATATAGGTGAAACAGCTAGGGTTTAAATGATGGAGGTAGCACAAAATCGAGACCAACCATCCAACCCTAAAAGAAAGGTCATGGTGAACCCATCCCAACCCACAATATTATCATACAGGGTGGTTTGGTGCAGACAGCGTAACGGCCATCTGCACCAAACCCCCTCACTCTCTACGTGCAGGGTCACTCGACAACGGCGGTGGGGAAAAAAACTATGCTGGTCAAAATGCCCCTCCTCGCAGACAACAATGCCACCAAGAACCACAATATGTACATGCGATTATGGGGAAAGAAACAGTCGCAACACCTAACCGTGGAAAACCAAAACCACCAAACGTTCAACGGAACGGGGAAAGGAAATAGAAGCCTACCTGCCACTGATGTGTATCCGGTGTGTATAGCGAGACGAAGATGGTCAGACTTCTACAGTTGCCACCTGGATGCGGGTACCGGCAATGGGGTCCAAACAAACTCGAGCAATCGACAGCACAATAGCGATAGAGCACGGCAGTTAAAACTAACAATAGAATAATAAACCCCTAGACCCCGTATATATAAGGTCAACACTCGCGGCATATCAGATGGTGTACCACTTTTGGATCGGAAGCTGAAAAGAAAATTCCTTCCGCAACGACGGACGACCAAAGCGTTAAGTCATCCGCAAAGGGTAAAGTTTGAATCGGAAGCAAAATGAATACACATCGGAAGGGCTAGCACTTCTTTCATCCACAATGATGAAACCATAAGGACATCAGCGTCCGCAACGTCGGGGGTACAAATGATAAACCGTTCCGCACCACAAGGTCGGTGTCGGAAGCGGAACGACTAAGAGATCGGCAAGGAAAAGCATTCGGCAGCTTCAACGGCGGAGCTACAAAGGTGCAACCCTCCACAACGTTGAAGGTAAAATGACTCAAACGGCCGGAAGGAGAAAACTTCCCGCAGCCGCAACGGCAGCAGCCCAAGATTTACGAGCTCGACGAAAACAACCAGCCATAATCGGGAGAGAATGCAGTTTTCCATCCACAATGGCAGAAGAAGAAGTCATAACAGTTCCGATGCAAAAATAAAAAAGTAGCCGATTAAAAATCGATCGAATCAGGAGAAAATTCGAAGTCAAAAACCGAATATACATCCACAACGGCGGGGGGGAAAAAATACACTTCCGATCCAGCCACGATGAAAATGAAATTAAAGGAAAATGATGAAGGTTTGATCAATCATTGAAATTTTTAATCATTTAGAAAAATTGAAAACCAGCTGTAGATCAATCCAAGCATAAGCAAAGTCTTTCTGAAAAGTTCTCAGACCAAATCCAAGAAGAAAATCAAACTAATTCAAGCAAAAGGAGGGTCCTAAAATTTTTGGAATTTTGGGAAATTGTTGCAGCTGCAACACAGTGTAATGTAAAAAATGAATTATCTACCTATCTAAACTCTGATCCCTTTTAGCAGCTCCCCGACAATGGCACCAAAATGTTGGTGAAAAATATTAAACAAATTATAACATATATCCAACGATTTAATTGTCAACCCAGAGAGATCGTAAACTTAGAAGAGCAAGTAATGTATATGCAGGATCAAAGTGATACTAACGTATTCTACAACTGAAATTGAATTTAATCTATGAAAACAGGAAATTGTATGAAAATAAATCTAACCTCAGAAAGCATGAAATTGCATAAATTAAACTGGGTAAAGAAATACTAAAATTAAACAAGGGAAATATAATCTATAACAAAAAGCATGTAAGAAATGACAAACGGTAAATAGATGTGAGCTCATGACAAATCTATACTAACAATTCAGAAGAAATAAATCATTGAAAATCTATATTAACAATTCATCAGAAAGAAATCACTAAAATCTATATTAACAACTCATAAGAAAGAAATCAAAATTAACACAGGAGAGTAAAATTATTTGCATTAAAGCATCATCTCCATTACATAACAATGAAAATCTACTCTATGAATAACTCTCAAAAGACATAAACTATTCTCTACTTCTACACCACTAGAGAGGCCTCTAACAAAATGAGTAGAGAGCCCTCCCATTTATACATGAATTCAAGATAACTAATCATAATTACAATCCACTTTACTCTCAACTTATCCCTCAAAATCCTCCAACCTACCCACTTTTCTCTCAACTTATCCCTTCAAATCCTCCAACAAATATGGGATGAGATATTCTCTCCATATTTCCATAATCCTCTCCTTGAAATTAGCTTGAATTATCTTTTTCAAATCTTGAAAAGATGGAGAAAACATTGGGAAGATTTTCAATACTCCTTGGTTGAAAGCTTCAAATATCACTACATTACAAAGCTCACACAATTATTTGAGATATATATGAAAAATATATTAATTTCTAATATTTAATCAAGAATTCTTCAAAAAATACTTGAAACAAATAATTTGGAAAATGGTAATATAAACCCATATGTATTATGAAAGTGGTCGTTATTAATGGTTTTATGGAAGGATAAAATAGGAATAAGGTGACAAATGGTATATGAAAGATGAATAAAATGTGGTATTTTTGCGACCCAACATGCACAACGACTTCATTCAGGGTGGCTCTGATACCATGTTAAGTTTTAATGTTATATAAGATATTATAACATTTAGCATCATAATAGCATAACCATAAGCAAAAATATCACTGAAATATAGACAAGCACAACCCCAAAAAGAACACAAAGGTTTATCCTAGGAAACCCTCATGTGGTAGAAAACCCAACAAAACTTCCTCTGTATAAGATGCATAAAAGACAACCAAAAACAATTGTTCTATTCCTTATATTTTCTCCCTCTCTCTCCTATGCGCTACACAAGTGAGTGAGTGTATGTTTAAATAAGAACCACAGCTCCTATATTTATACACATCTGAGTGAGTGTATGTTTAAATAAGAACCACAGCTCCTATATTTATACACATCTGTCTACTTGAATTTTTCACTAGACAAGTCGGCCCCAATAAACTGTCCAGGACAAATTCACCTAGGAATACTCAAAAATAGTATTTTATATTATTTATTAGGGTACTAAATACCTGACACAAGTGGAGGATTTACCTCATGACTCTAAGATGACCAAATACAATAGTAACACCCCATCGGAGGAATAATAATATCTCCCTTGGGTTACATCACTAAAATACATTTGGAATATCCTTTGAATTTACAATATTTCAACAAGAATAACCTTCTTTAAGTAAGAAGTCTTGAGTTTAAATGTTTCTTTGATGAGGTATATACATCTAGTTCTTTTCTTCTTTGATCTCTACTTAAGTTTGGCATGTAGAATTTTCTACCAAATTTAAAAACAAAAAAATTCAATTGCATTTCACATTACAGTTTTCTGCCTTTTGTTGTTATATTTAGATTCCCACTTATTAATGTTCATATTGTCCTTCCTTTGTTGTTCTTATAATTTTGGCTTATGTTATAGGTATGATGCTTCAGAACTATGTCAAATGATGTCAAATGATTCTAACATTGCTACCCCATCTACATCTATGAAGCATCTTATAGTAGATGCATAAGCTGAGAAAGAACATGCATGTTTCGCAGCTCTTCCACATTATGTTTCAATTGAAGAAACTGAGAATTCTATTTCGTTTATTTCCAATATAAGGGAGTAGTTCAGATCAGATTTGACCACTCCAACTTCACTTAGATGGTGAGTAAACTGAGGATACAAAGGATTCCATTTCCCATACAGAATCAAGAAGTCCCAGAACTTTGATTTCCCATACAGAATCAAGAAGTCCCAAGGCTCTAAGGGCTCTCTCTGGTTGTAAAGCATCCACTCAAGGGCACTAACTATTGTATTACCTTCCTTTCCCAATAGGTCCTCCCCTAAGCTAGGGAGCTTTGTGATATGAGGTCCAGAAGCCCCGAAATTTAGAATAACACTTTACTCCCATCTTACTAAGTTGCTAGCTTACAATGGCTGATTGTCAGGGTGGCTTGTTTCTTGGCCGACGAAGTTAAGTGAAGTGGTGTCAGAACTCAATTATCAACTGAACCAAATCCTACCTTTGCAATGATCTGACTCAAGCTTGCATTCTCACCAAAGTGAGACCGATGGAATCAGGGCCAGGGAAACAAGGATATTGATTATCACTATATCCACCTTCGTACATTACATGACTTGCTCTCTTTTATATAGATTGGCGCACCTTTGGACTCTGGGTTTTTTCTTTCTCAAATATTTCATATTTTAATGACTAATACGAAATATATTTATTATATGTGGGCCTGTAAAGCATAATTCCAAACCATCACTAGTACAAGCTCTCATATCACTAGTAGGTGGATGTCCTTCCTACGGCTTCTACAACAGTGGATATTTCCAAATACGATGGATTTGGAATCAAGTGAAGAAGGTAAAATAAGTTCAGAGCGAAAATCGGTTGGAGGGACACTTAGTGGGGATACAGAAGTAGCAATTGCAAGGGATAATTTTGAAGGAATGTTAGAGACACTGTCAAGGACGAAGGGAAGTATTGGCAAAGCATCGCGTCATGCTATTGATTGTGCAAAATATAGCCTTGCTGGTGAGGTAAGATTGATATATGTTATTTTCCAGTATGGTAAACAAGCAGCTCATTTTATTTTTGGTTACTGTGGTTTTTTTACTTTTGGAAAATTTATGATGAAAATTGTCAAGGATTAGAGTGAAGGATCAATATATTGCATGTGGATCATTTCTGCATTCATAGTGACTTATGAGAATCTTATACATTGGGTATTTTTCCCTGCATTAACTTATTTTCCAATGTATTTTTATTTAAAAATTGAAACCTCTTACATATAGATGTGGATACTATATCAAAAGACCAAACTGGTGTCTTCAGCAAGACGCACAGTATCCCCTTCCATTCTCTACTACCCAATGGTCTCTTCTTGGACATGGGATTTACCTATCCTCCCTGGAATTGATTGTCTTGGATTGACTGAGCACAAAAAAAACATCCAAGAAGAATAAATCCAAGAATAATCCATCAATCATAAAAAGGTATGTGAGTCTCATATTGGGACGCGATCTTGGGAATGATTGGGACGTGATCCTGGGAATGATTGGTACATGAGCCACTTCAGTTGAACGCTATTCTCTTAAGATGGATTAGTTGTAAGCCCCTCTTCATATGCCTGTTTCTTCTTCGGTAAGCCATTGTGTCTTTATCTTGTGTCATTTCTTCTTCCATATGGGGTTGATTCTCCCAATGAGTTTCTACTACAATCCATTCAGTAACTCTCCTCAAAGAAAGTAACTCAAGCAACACTAATTCACTGATTGTATTATATAACCGCACTGAACTGAAATATTTCATTGAACATAACTCTGTATCTCTTAGATGGAATTGAATTGAAAGGATTGAGTTGAGCTGAACGTTAGTAGAGGTTATGGTGTAGAGAGAGATAAATGAGCCTTAGCCTTTTAGTGGTGAAAGAATTTGTATTTTGCGCTATTGGTGGTGGGACCCACTGATAAGCCTTCAAGTAGGGCTCAAGCATGTTCAAATGGTCTTGCTAGCCATGGGATTGACCTATCCTCAATATAATTTATTTTCTTGGATTGGCTGAGCACAACAAAATATAGAAAGGATAGAGGATTACACTCACATTCTAATATCTATAATGTGTTTTTTATGAACCACTCTACATTATTAGGATCTAGGTGGAACTCTACCACCTATTCTACATGATGACTTGCATTGATTTAGAGGCCAAAGCAGGATCCCTCTGGATGATAGATCTAATAGATCTCATTTGTAACAAACATGAAAATTGATGACCATGCATGAAGAAATTGTCAAGAACAAGAAACCTCTTAGTTACCTATCTTCCTATTGCATTGGAAAGGCCTATTGCATTGGAAAGGCCTAATATTTTATTTCCTACTTGAATTTACCCAAATAAAGTATCCATATGCACCATGTCGTAATTGCATTACAATTGGTTTCTATAAAGCTTCATAGATTGATTAGCTGAGATAATGTTTTTGTATCCATACTTTGATTTGGTATTGAATTTTATGGAATTTTATACCTACCAATCTGGATTATGAAGCTTATTAATAAATGGATCATTAGAATCTCCTATCACACTAAAGGCACTGGCTTTGGATTACAAAAATAAATGTATGTGCCCATAAATAATATTTGAACTTTTGTTGCAACCAATGTTAAGAGGTCCTTGTATTATGGTGCGTAATGTGGCTAAGAATGTAGACTTAACCACCCTCTTTTGAGAAATCATGCATGGGACCTGTAGTGACATATTGTTAGTGATGAAGGTTCCTTCAATGTAACAACACTGCATCAGTTTATGTCTTAATTTGGTTATGAATTCAATTTGTTTGTAATATGAACTTGTTGGAGTGTGTACTAAGATAATGGAAATGGGCCATACATCAAATATAGACATCCCTGGTGTCAACATGAGAGCCCTTGTATCAATATCATTTTACAGATTAGATATATATCCAAAATAAATTGTTTCAAGCTAAAAATAAGATCATGGAACCGGATACAAAGTTTAGAGGCATTTCTCATGTACTGATAATGGTTTTTTTATGATGCCTCCTCTAATGTGATAGCATTGATTGAGTTGGAGATCGGATCAGTTATGAATTTAGAATTTTATTATTAATAGCTTGTTGTGGGCAGTAAGATGATCCTAGATGGTCATGTATTACAGACTAAGATTGGTATTTTTCCCTTTTTATTGACAGGTTTGTATAATTGGACTACATATGTCTAAAATAAATGTTTCAAGCTTATTGTTGTAGTGTTAGCTAGAGAACATACCTAAGTTACCAGGATATAGATTCAGATCCAGATACATATTCGCTAGATTTTTTAAAACCCAAGACCCGAATATGACGGGGAAACGAAAAGTACAAACAAATATAAAAATATTTTTATAATAAATACAAAAAATAGAATGAAGAAACAAAATATTTAGGAAACACAAGAGTAGAACTATAAGTTATTTCCAAAAATGAGAGTTCATGTACCCTAAATGATAATTTGATAAGTTGTGATATTGATAATTTTAAAAACCATTTCAGCATGAACTTGAAGCAGGTCACAATATTTTTTTCATGAGCTACATCCACATGTCCCTATCAGCAGGAAATAGAGTGGTTTTCTTCAATGCTATGCAAGACTACATAATAGTGTAGGTGAAGTGAACAACAACATAATACATAAAGATAGAACAACCCTTGAAAATAAACCTTCACCATATAGATAGACTCTATCAAATAAAAACGTTGAAAGCAAACCTTGATATTGATATATCAGAGTTCAAGAGCATATATTGACATAAGGATGGACCAGACCTTGAGCATGAATGGGCTTTACGCTAGCCATTAGGTGTTTAGGGTTTTTTAATTTTTTCATTAAACAATAATTTTTTGGGGGGATCAATGGGTCATAGAAGCACTAAAAGTTGCATGATCCGTTTGAAAATTTTAAGAATTGTTTGATTTTTCACAAGATCCGTTTGAAAATTTCACGAATTTTTATTTTTTATTTTTCACAAGATCCATTTCATGGGATTGGGATACGGTTCCTTCTGCAGGGGATCCATTTCAATGGTGGATCCGCCTCGGATACGTATAGGATTCATGGATCCGCAGATCCTACACACTGTGGTGGTGGATCCGGTAACACATGAACATACTTAGAAATCTTTAGGATGGTGTAAGAAGGGAAACTTTTCTGGAAACAGTGAATGACATGGGTCTAATTTATAATACAGTCAAAGCAAGCACTCTCTAAACACTGGAAACTGTTCCTTGTTCAAGAAAGAGAGGAAGGACTAAGTTAACTCTTGGATGAGGTAGGCACATCTTCGGTTGGTTAATACAAATGTTATGCTGAAAATTCTTATTGGATGATGGTTTTGTTGCAGCTTGGATGCTTTGTGTGACTATGATTGCAATGCTGAAATTATTTGCCTCATGGTTGCCACCTATGTAACTGCATTTGAAAAATTTCTTCCAAAACAATTGAAATTTGTTGAATGTGAAGGAAAGTTGATTCCCCAAATTGAATTTCAAAATGTTGGGAAATTTCAAATATTAATTGTAATTTTAAGGAGAAAAAGAGTTAATGAGAAAAACTTAGGTCAAATATTTTGTGAATTTGACATGTTTTTAATAGAGTTGAAATTTAAACAATTGTATTTGTTTTTTATTTGGAATATGAAATTATAAAAAAAAATCATTTTTCTTCTTTTCGAACTTAATTACGAATTTTATGAGACTTTTTTACACTAACCATTTTTTCCTGAATTTTATTTTCACCAATTTTGAACCAGTTGACTAGGTTGCCATTAATTCTGATGCAAAATTAGAGAACTTCAACTCAAACATAGTCACATATGTTTGAAGCCTAAAGAGTAGCATAGTTTTATCAATCCTTATATGGATGGACACTTTAGTTCCTCCACTAATGTTACAGATGATTGTCTTATGTCAGAGTGCTTTGTACAATGCAGATTCTACTATTACAATATTGTAATCCAATAGACAATTTTACATTAATTTATCTTCTTATTGTGAACGATAGTTTCTTATTTTGAACACAATCATTCACACCTGGTATGCCAGTGATTTAGTATGAATTTAATGAAAGACAATTTTCTTCCCACGAGAATAGTGCAAAATGAACCATTTAAATGTTGCCAATTTCATCCAAAAGTAGATAATGGTAGGGGGGTTTAGAACCACCCTTAAAACTCACCTTGGAATCCACACTAATATAATTGTTTTTGATAGGTCTCATATAGTGGTACACTTACGGTTTCTAGGGAATAGAGATTTTTCCATCCCATTAAGCCAATTTCTTGAGTTTTTTTCAAAATTCCTAGAAAAGGTTTATGGATTTCATAATCTGCTTGATCATATATTCTGAACTTATACAATACATCATCATTTTTTGACCATTGGATACTCAAAGTTGTGTATTGATCATTTTTACAATTATAAAGGACTCTGTAAGCTAGGTTCCCAAATTCTTTAAGGGTGCTAGCTCAATGGAAGAGCGCCTGCCTTACAAGCAGTAGGTTTGTGGTTTGATTCCTCCATGCCATAATGATATTATAATATCAGTTACAAACAACTAAATTAGTAAGAAAAAAATAAGAGATAAGTGACCAAACAATAGGAGATAAGTGACTAAACAAACTGACCAAAATTCATATATAAAACTACTAAAAATGACTAAATTAGTGACCAAAAAATGAGAGATGCAAAACTAGGCATTAAAAAGGATGAAAAACATGGCGCTAATGATGAATCTGGACATGGCGTTGATATGGTAGCAAAATAAGACCCAAAACTAGGCATTAAAAATGATGCAACATGTGGGCCTAATGAGGAAGCCAACCATGGCGTTCATATGGTAGAAAAATAAGATGTTACTTTGGATGCAAAACATGGCTCTATATAGGAAGCAAAATATGGTGCAACAATAGAAGAAATATTTGGTGCCATTTTGGTAGCAAAATCCGATGCAAAAAAGGAAGCAAAAATTGGTACAAATTTGGAAGCAAAAATTAGCACATATTTGGAAGTAAAACATGGTGCAAAATGGGATGCTAAAGTGGTAGAAAAAATGGATGCAATATTGGATGCTAATTTGGATGCTAACATGGTGCTATTAAGGATGAAAATATGGCACTAACAGGGATGCCATTTAAGAAGAAAAAGAGGACACTCGCTAAGCAGCAAAATAGGACGTTATTTAGGAAGCAAACCTCGATGTTGTTTAGGAAGCAAAGTTGGACGCTATTCTGGAAGCAAAAAAATAGACGCTATTTTTTATGTCATAAAGGATGCTATATAGGAATAAAAATAAGATGTTTTTTAATATAGTTTATGTTTTTTCCATGATGCGTCCCATTTAGCATCTAGTTTCACAACTCAATGTACAAAAAAATTACACTAAAAAGGGACGCTAAAAGGGATGTTAATTCCAAGATTTTTTGTAGTGTAAGACCCTTTGATGAAGGCAATCTATTTTTTCTCATAGACTTATTCATTTTATTAACTCACTAGACATTTCTAGCCATATATCAATTTTTCACCAATTATTGATCTAGCAACTACACCCCCATAGTTTCCCTACTTAGAATAAAATATTTGATAGACAAATCATGTACAAAGAAATCTTGAAATTAGAAACCCCCTTAACCATTTGATGAAAGTCTACATGGATTCACCCATGTGTACCCACAACTATTTTTTATGATTTAACAATGACACTTAGAATAATTGTTAGTACTATCATAATGGCCATACAACAATCATGTTCATGTAAACTGATCAAGAGAGTGAATCACACCACACGATAAGAAATGTAGAGTGTTGGAATGTAAATTGCATGAAATGTAAATGACTGAAGTGAAGACTACCAAAGTGAAATATTATTGAAATAACATACAAAAAAAGGAAACATTTGGGAAATGTATACCAAAGAGAGGGGTCCTTCTTCTCTTGGCATACATTGCCAAAAGAGACTACACCAAAAATATCTTGAACTGCAACAAGATTCTTTATTCAAGATTCAAAATATTACAATGAATACAATAATACAACCTACTATATTTCTAATATATCCCTCTCTAACCTATGCAACTAATATATGATCATGAATTTATAAAAGGTGGTATGCTCTTAAGTCGTTATGTAGGCCATCATCCTCAATAAGTCAATACAAACAATACATTTTGGGTTCATAGGCCAAATGAGAGTTCAGTGCATCGGCCCTCCTCTGTTTTTGTCACCTCCTTGAAATCAAGGGTGTTGTCAAGCTACAACCAGGTTGGAAATTTGGTTGAAACAAAAGATAGCACTGTGACACTCAGATTGGAAACTAATTTCTTTGATGGTAAGATTTCCAAGAGTAGAGAGGTGAATGAAAAAATTAAAAACAAATTGGAAATTCTAGAGCATTAGCTTACCCATTTTGTCAAAGGAGAAATAATGTAGAAAGGAATTGCAAATATCAAAGCAATGCAAGTTGCTCAGAGAGTGTGCAAAAGCTCACCTTTTGGCTTTTGGCTGGAAAATTGAGTTGAAGCATAGGACTAGTAGAGACTATAAATACTCTTTGTTTTTCTCACCCTGGGGTTCATCTTATTGGTATTTTCGAAAAGCATGGATTTCCCTAAGGAAAAGCTTGGATGGAGATGCCATAAATAGTGGAATAAATTATGGTTTGGTGCAGCCTGCAAACAAAAATAGATCTCAGGATAAAGTTGGTGATTTTGGGACTGACTTGAAATATTATTTGCAGTTAGAGAGTGGAAATCAGAACTTTGATGTCTCTAGAGTAGACAAGTGATCATCTTAATGAACTAAACCCTATAAAGAACATGGTACTTACAAAGGATCTCAGTTTATTGAAATGAAGAAGAATAGATAGATTCAATGAAGGCATAGATAGGAAGGAGAAGACATTTAGCATTACATGAAAGGACATGGAATTACATAGGAGTTTCCAATCCTTGAGTCTCAACAACCACTCAAAAAGGAAGTAGTACCCAAGAGCACTTCAAGCTTGTTCGCAAGTATGAAACAAAGACAACCACAAAATTTCCTCAACAAAAAAAAATAGAGAAATATATAGAGCTTGGTATCTGACTAATTTCATGCATTTATAAATTTGTTCAAACATGTACACATGTGGCATGTCAAGAAAATATATGTCACTCCCTCTAAAAAACTAGTCAACATAGTGATCATGAATGTAATCAGTACATCCTTCGACCTTTAACCCTAAACCATCGTTCAATGCAAAGAACTTCCTCCATCCAAGACTAAATCATCATGCTACCAAGCTACCATTGACAACATTGGTCTCAAATTTTGCAATTTATTCTAAGAAAAAACAATGTAGGTTCTCATGATTCATGGATCAAGATAAACCATTGCAAAACCTAGAGAGCAACATACCTATATATACATAAACGTTAGTCTTTGGATGCAAAAAGGAACATTTGATTTTTCAGCACCACTATATCATAAGATTAACATAGAATTTATTTCTTATAACTTTAATCAAGAATCCAGTATGGCATATAGATCATGCCCTCAAATATGTTGTCAATTTCTACTGGCGTTCCCCTATCGCTCACCATTTCCTTCATACACAACTTCCATTCGCTCTTGGTCTTCTGTGGGCTGATAAGTCAAAATGAAAGTTTATATATATATATATATATATATATATGTATGTATGTATGTATGTATGTATGTATGTATGTATATATATATATATATATGTATGTATGTATGTATATATATATATATATGTATGTATGTATGTATGT
>LPNX010262615.1:179703-307627 GCA_001517045.1 Pseudotsuga menziesii
ATCAGTATTTAGCAATTAGGAATATTGCATAAATTTCAATAAATTTATAGGCATGATATTTGGATAATAAACACACACACACACATATATATAACATTTAATTTGTAACATGTGTACATTCAAGCTCATACCGTAAATGTGTCTTTTGTGAGTTCAACTATTAAACCATACTTATGTACCAAATATGTGCATTGGTTTTCTTGAGCCTTGACACGCTTACACATATCTCTACAATATGTCGCATACTGCTCTAGCTCTTATCGACTCATAAAACTCAAGGAATCATATGAATAGTCATCAAATGAGTTGTCATCCATATTGGTTGAAAATGCCATATTATCTAAGACGATTTCTACCGCTGCCAATGCATCCATAACATGCTCTTTTATATGTTCCCTCACCCTACTTTCCACTTTGGATGTCATTTGAAACTCCTCTGTAAAAGAAATGATTCTAGGTTGTGGAACTACTAAGTGATCAAATGGTTGACTTTATTCAACATCTCGCAGTGAATCAGGATGTTCATATGTACAGCCTTTTCTATCACCATAAAAAGGTGATCCTATATCTGTATAGTCATGGCCCATGTGCAACCAAAACTCTGCAGTTAGCATCTTGACAAAATATCGAGGGACCTCATCGTTATTTGGGAACTTCCCATATGCATAGAGGAATCTCAAATAAATATGGGGTGCAATATTTGGATCATTGAATCTTGCAATCTTTAGATGTATTTTGTCTACAAGACGCAAGTCAAATAATGAAAATACCATTTCTTTTGTGACATTGTTTGTTATTTCTTTGAACTTGTGGTGACCCATCACCACCATTTTCCTCCTACACATCATGTCATAAGAAATATGAGTTGATGGTCCAACCCAAACATAACTCTCAATCAATTTGTTGAGATTGTGTGACACATTTTGGAGACTCTGTTGACACTCGTTAGAGATAGTAGAACTCTCGAGTTCACCCTGCAATCTCACAGAATGCTCCCTCGTCTCTTCCATTGTAATCTTTGTGATCTTGTATTCCCTAGGAATATCATCGGGAAAATCATTAGGATGAGTGTATAGAGGGTCATATTTTTCATTTTTTTCATACTCACGCTCTTGAAGACCTCTCCTTGTATTACGAGATGGATTAGGAGCATGAGCAACAAACCCTGTAAGAAGTAAAACATGTGCAAGTATTAGAATGTATATATAAATTTTTGATAAAATTATACATATTTAAATCAAATGTGTTCATTAAAAATACCTGGTGGATCCTCTGCCTTAGCATGTACACTGTCCATACTAGAAACTAACTATTCTATCCCATCAGTATCCTCAGAATTTGTAGAAGCCCATGTAAAAAACAATAAATTGGAAATCACATGTAAGTTTAAGCAAAATAGTATATTTTTTCGCAAAGAAAACACTCATGTCCAATAAGAATTATGGTCATAATTTACATGAACATTCTTCTTCTGTTTATGGGATCTCTAATCTAGTAGTAGTATCTGCAGCATAAGGCACTGAATGAATGTGCACAAAAAATAATCAAGTCATATGCATGTAACATTTTAAAGAAATAAAAAAATATTTAATTTATACTATAAAAAGATAAATAACATTAAAAATTACCTATGGGTGTCCTTTGTGCCCGTCCAATATCCCCTGTAAAAAACAATAAATTGACAAACACTTACAAGTAAAAAAAAAATTCATAATTTCTCACAAATTAAACATAGATGTCAAATGAGATTTATGAACTTAGATTTCACCTTTACCATGTATATCTTTCATTGGCCTGCTTCTGGTAGGTGTATCAGCAAAGTAAGGCACTGGATGCATGTGCACAAAAATAAGCAAGTAATATCCATGTAACGTTTTAAATAAATCAAAGAAATTTAACTTGGACTATAATAAATATAAATAACATTAAAAATTACCTTTGCATGTCCTTCATTCCCATCCCCTAGCCCCTGTAAACAACAATAAATTGATAAACACTTATAAGTAAGAGAAAAATCATAATTTCTCACAAATTAAACACACATGTCAAACAAGATTTATGAACTTAGATTTCACCTTTACCATGTATATCTTGCGTCGGCCTGTTTGTGGTAGGCGTATTAGTAGAGTAAGGCACTAAATGCATTTGCACAAAAATAATCAAGCCCTATGCATGTAACATTTAAAAAAAAGTTAATTGTATTTAACTTGTACTAAGAAATGATAAATATCATTAGAATGTATCTATGGGTGGCATGTATCCAATAGACCCTTCATAAATGCGTCTTTCGTGTTCAAATCCACTGCATATGCACAAAAAGATCTTATAAAAGTGTGTAAAAGAATATTATCCACAAATTAAAAAAATGTCAAATGTAACATAAATAACTTCATATATGTATTTACATTAAACATTTGAAACATGTGACCTAGACTTAAACATGTTGAAGTTAACAGTCGAATGCACCTGATAGTGGACACGTGGTTCATCTAAAACATCCATCTGAATGGCGTATATAAATTTCGGTACCACTACGAAATTATATAGATGTCCCTTGACGATCCATGTGTTCTTATTAAGAATAAAACAGATTAGGTTAACTCTATGAAATCATAAGACAATGATTGAGATCAATAATAACTCTATGTATTAGCAATGTTGCTACAACAAGGTTAATGTGGGAATGAAAACATGCAAGAAATGACCCCTTTAGGGAATGCCACCAATATTTATAGCAATAATCTAGTTTTGTGTGATTGACTATCCCTTAGGGTGACTAAGACTATTAGGAAGGCCGATTATTTTGATGATTGTAGGTTTGTCCTAAAGAGGAAAATTTTCTGAGTAGGGCTTAGTCAAGGACGAAGTCTTAGAGGGATCAAAACTTGGGTTTTGGGGATATCTTGGTGTGAGTTAGGAGGGCTGGTAGGAAGCTTTAGGATTTGGTCTTTACATCTGTCCTAAATTTCTGGGAAGGCCAAATTTTTAGGACTGTTAGTTAGTATTTTTAGTTAGATCCTAGGGGGACTAAGGGTAGGATAGGGTATTGGAGTTAGGGTCGAGGGATAATCTCAATAGTTTGAAGGACTATTGTAGTTGTTTAGGGAAGAGAAAAGGGGAGGCTGAAGTGCTTAACTCACATTCCAAAATATTGTTGGGATACTGAGGGTAGAATATAAGAAAGGTGCGAGGGTTAGGATGCTAGAATAGGGTTGTTAAGAGAGGAAAGAAAGGGGGTTGAGGTTAGTTTTAGGACTATTAAGGGTTTAGGACAAAGGTAAGGGGAAGGCCAAAGGCCTTAGATTACAGTCTATGCACTATTGGGAAGGAGAGGAGGAGAGCCAAATTCCTATTACACGGTACGATAGGACTGTGAGGGGTCTTGGAGGCCTAAACAAGGCAGTCCTAGGTCTCATTACAAACAAATCAAAGGCCCCAATCCAAAGACAATGGGCCAATGGTTAGAGAAGAACTAAGGTGATCGTTCTAATAGTGGAGAAAGTAAGCTCACATGGAGATGAGAGTTTTTACAATGAATTTTGGGATTCCGTTATAATCTTGGTGGTGTGGAGCAACCTGTGGCCACAAAATAAACCTATAGAGACCATAGGGTAAACCCGTTGGCAGAGAAAAAGATGGGACTAAGGATTTTTGGTAACTATTTTTGGTCTAACTATTGGCCTCCAAGGAGGGAGAATGGAAATAGTTGAAAGAATGAACAAGAATCATTTGCTTAGTCAACTGGATATGTGAGTGAATCATTGACAGAAAAAATAAAGAAATGAAATTTGAGAACAATTCCAGTTAGAAGTTCGAGTAGTGAGTCAAGAAAAGTAGAAGAAAACCTAATGGAGTAGAGGAAGTAACAGTTTAGACGCCTTTGAGTCTTTGGCATAAAAAAGTAATCTCATTGAGCTCTTTCTAATCTATATTCCTTAAGAATTTGTTTAAAAGAGAAAAGAAATTCATTTTTTGGTTAGAGTTTTTCGATTGGGTTTCTTGAGGATAAATCTATGCTCTATTATCTGTAAATGTTGTTTACTTGCATTAAGTTATTTTCTTTTGAATATACAGTCACCGGTGAAACTCATAGTAGCATTAAACATACAAAATTAAATTCATTAATTTGGTAATCAAGAATATGTGTGGGCCATGTTGGCCATAACTGAAATTGTTATGGATCAGTTTCCCTTCAAAGAGAGGTGGATCATGTAATGTTGTTGCAGCCTTAATTAAATTTATGTGGGTCCTAAAAGCCTAGCTAACCAAATGAGCACTTAGAAAATAGTTTTCTTGGTTAAGGTAGAAGTGTAGAGAGGAGAGAAAGGGAATGGATTCTTATTCCAATGAGTGGAGAAAAAATAGAGGGGGTTCACAACATTACTGTATCATCCATTTCAGTATCCCTATTATATGGTACCCTCTACCTAGCATCCCTTATCTCCTTCGACCATCATTTAGCAGAACCTAAACAACCTACAATTTAATCACACATGTCAAACAAGATTTATGAACTTAGATTTCACCTTTACCATGTATATCTTGCATTGGTCTGCATGTGGTAGGTGTATTAGTAGAGTAAGAAACCAAATGCATGTGCACAAAAATAAAGAATTCATATGCATGTAACATTTTTAAAAAGTTAATTGTATTTAACTTCTACTAAAAAATTATAAATATCATTAGAATGTACCTATGGGTGGCATGTATCCAATAGACCCATCAGATTTGTTCCTGCCATGTTCAAATCCACTACCTATGCACGACAAGATCTTATAAAAGTGTGTAAAATAATATTATCCACAAATTAAAAAAATTGATAAATTTAACATAAATAACTTCATATATGTATTGACATTAAACATTTGAAATATGTAACCTAGACTTAAACATGTTGAAGTTAACATTCGAATGCACCTGATAGTGGACTTGTGGTGCATTCAATACACTCATATGAATGGCATCTATTAATTTTGGTACCACTACGAACTTGTCTAGATGTCTCTGGAGGATCCATGTGTCCTTATTAAAAATAAAATGAATTAGGTTAACTCTATGAAATCATAAGACAATGATTAAGATCAATAGTAACTCTATGTATCAACAGTGTTGCTACAACAATGTTAATGCAGGAATGAAAACATGCAAGAAATGACCCCTTTAGGCAATGACACCAATTCTTATAGCAATAAACTAGTTCTGTGTGACTGAATGTCCCTTAGGGTTGTTGAAATTCAAGGTTAGTTTCATATTTAACAGGAATAAATATACGTCAATGCATAAACAACACAAGGTTAAATTCAAAATAGTACTTATTTCAATAAATTTGATCTAGAATAAAATTAAACATAATTTTCATATATTTCAACTTTAATACTCTATTGGTCATTGCGTTAAAGTTAGTCTAACTTTAACACTTTGGTGGTCACTACATTAAAGTTGATCATTGAGATGTTTCAACAAATGCCATATACATAAAAATAGAAGATAACAATACTAAAGAATCATAACCATTATTTGGATCATCCTTATACTCGGATACTTTTAAGTTTGATCTTGTCATCTAAGGGACAAGTCAATCTAGGTAAACAAATTGTGTACCTTGAGAAAGATTTCAGGTAAAATTAAATAAACCTCAGTTCTTCAATCAAATTAGCAGCACAGTTATAGACATAGTAACACTGCAGATAGTGACTTACACAGTTAAGTGAAGGTAGATCACCTTGAGTAGGAATGAAGTCACACAGGTGTAAATAAAACCACACTATGATAGAGACCATGAGTAATAGAGATAGAAATGGTGTAAATACACAGGTGGGTTCTCACTCATAGTCTATAGTCATGTAGAAGGTGAAGTGCTTGTAGGTGGATATTACACAAACAGTCACGTAGAGGTGTGAGAAAGGTAATTCATGCAAAGGAAGAAACCACAGAGCGTGAGTAAGGTGATCCACTTAGAGGAATACCACGTAGAGCATGATAAAGGTGAACCACTCATAGGAAGAACACACAGAGAGTGAGTAAGGTGAGACTTAGTCCCAGTCAAGGTTGATTGCAGCAGAAGATACACAATTCAAAGAGAAGGAGGCATTCACCCACGAGTGAGAAACCAATCACGTGAGGAGTGGTCACACAGAGTAGAGGAGGTAAGACCTAGTCATGCGGTCTACTGGGAAATCACGCAGGTGTTCATGATGTGTATAAATGAGGATCTAGCACATTCATGTAGGAAGGGTTGCATGGGACAAAACATAATAGTCATGCATAGGAAGCATGTGAACAATTGCACAGCCATAGTTGTATAGTCACGGTGGAATATCTGGAAAGACCTGCCATGCTAAAGGAGGTGTTAGTGTCAGCAACAGTTACGTGCTGGAAGATAAAAGAAAATACAAGGGAAGAACACTCATGGACAAGAAGTGATACTTCACTTGATGATGATACAAATGAAGAAAACATTAGTCTTATATAAGGTAGGTAAGACAAATAAAAAATCGTCATAAAATACTTTAGGTGTAAAGGAAAAACAATGAAAGGTCCAAAGGTCATTATATAAAACCATAAAATATTTTTTTATTATTTTATATTAAGGTCAAAAAGTAAAAGGGCCAACATAAATAAATAGTCTAAAAACCATAAGTGCACCAAAGGTCTTTTAATAAAACATAAAGTAACCATAACAATAATTGGTCCAATGGTCCTTTAATAAAAACATAAGGTAAATACACTTTGGATAAAATCCATAAAGTAGGAGTCATCATAATCAAAGGTACACACAAGTAGGAGTGTCAGGACCAAGTAAGGTAAAGGACCAAATGTCAACCTAAAGGATCACAACAACCCACATACCCACAAGATAAGGTGAACCGTAAAAGTTGGAAAAATGACTCCTTTAGGGATCAACAAAACCATTAAACTTTTCTCTCTCCCAGGGTACATTTTTTTATATTTTGACATCACTGTATAAGGGAAAGATCCAAACAAATGGTACAATCCTTAGGTCCTCAACACTTCTCCTAAGGATTAGGTGTTAGGGAGATCTTCAAGTGGTGGCCAATCCCTTTGAGGAGAAACCTATAAATAACTGATTGGGAGAGGGAACATCACACATCACTATATTATGTTCTTAAAGAATGTATTTTATCCCTAAGCCAAGTTTCATTCTCACACTGAATCATGTTTATCAACCCCTGGACCTTGATCAGGTCCTTCATTCTCTCGGAGAATGGTTCTCGATACTAAGTTGAGCTTTAGTTTCATAGTGAAAGTTGATCAACTACCTGCAGGACCTACTTGGACATCGTGTCCCTGGTCCTAGACCAAAATAAATATCTTCCTATACCTACAGGCTCTACTTGGACATCGTATCCCCGGTCCCAGAACAGAATATTCTAGAGTTATATAGCGGCCCTAGCCACATGCCAGGATATTTTCCATGGCATCCACATGCTTGGTCTCATACCAAGAACCCCAAGAGACTACTAAGGGCCCTAGGGTACCTTCTAGGGTCTTACTCTGCCCTAGTCAACTAACTAGGGTACCATCCTCTCTAATAATGGGTCTCATAGCTGCACTAACTTTAACAAGGGTGACTAATAGTATTAGGAAGGCTGATTTATTTTGATGATTGTAGGTCTATCCTAAATAAGACCAATTTTTAAGTAGGGATTAGTCAAGGCTGAAGTCTTAGAGGGGTCAAAACTTGGGTTTTTGGGATGTCTTGGTGTGAGTTAGGAGGGTTGGTGAGAATATTTAGGATTTTTTCGTTACGTCTGTCCTAAAGTTCTGGCAAGGCCAATTTTTTAGGACTATTAGCTAGGATTGTTAGTTAGATCCTAGGGGGACCAAGGATAGGATAGGGTATTGGAGTTAGGGCCGAGGGAGAAGCTCAATAGTCCGAAGGACTGTTGTAGCGTATGGAAATCTCCTACACATGTGCCAATGGGATACCACAATAGAAAATTTTGTATAAATTGAAAAAAGTGCATAGAAATTCATAACCATGTAGGCATGGGCCCGCACACTCCATGATAAAAAACGGTCCCATACGAAGTATAAAATTGAAAAAAGATAAGAATTTCCTTTTGCAGGGCACATAATGATGAATCCAACAATGTAAATAGGAGGTTAATCATAAATAAACAAAATATGGGGTTTTATATAAAAATGGGGAAAATACCCAAATTGAAAATTCTTTATGCAATTACAATTTGGAGAGAAGAGTGGTGTGATAAATATTTACATGCTCATAGCGTATAAATCGAACAGTGGAATTTGAATCTGTAAACTCCAATTGTTCTTTTTCAATAGGAAAAAGATCCCAAAGAATTGATTTTTTTCACAAGAGCTTCTATGGAAAAGTCCTACACACATGCCAATGGGATATACCACAATAGAAACATTTGTATGAAATTGAAACAAGTGCATAGAAATTCATAACCATGTAGGCATGGGACCACACACTCAATGATAATAATAATAAAATGGTCCCATATGAAGTATAAAATTGAAAAAAGATAAGAATGTGATTTTGCAGGGCACATAATGATGAATCCAACAATGTAAATAGGAGGTCAATCATAAATAAACAAAATATGGGTTTTTATATAAAAATGGGGAAAATCCCCAAATTGAAAATTCTTTATGCAATTGTAGTTTGGAGAGAAGAGTGGTGTGCTAAATATTTGCATTCTCATAGTGTATAAATCGAAAGTAGAATGTGAATCTGTAAACTCTAATTGTTCTTTTTCAATAGGAAAAAGATCCCAAAGAATTGATATTTTTCACAACAGCTTCTATGGGAAACTCCTACATACATACCAATGGGATATACCGCAATAGAAAAGCTTGTATGAAATTGAAACAAGTGCATAGAAATTCATAACCATGTAGGCATGGGCCCTCACACTCCATGATAAAAAATGGTCCCATATGAAGTATAAAATTGAAAAAATATAAGAATGTAGGGCACATAATGATGAGTCCAACAACATAAATACGATTTCAATCATAAAGAAACAAAATACTGGTAAGTTTATTTAAAAATGGGGAAAATCCCCAAATTGAAAATTCTTTATGCAATTTCATTTTGGAGAGAAGAGTGGTGTGTTAAATATTTACATGCTCATAGTGTATAAATCAAACAGTGGAATTTGAATCTATAAACTCCAGGTTGGTGGTCTATCCTTCTAAAAGATGGTTTCTGTGTAGGTATGGCATGCTTTTAGGTGCTTTGGAGGGAGCATGAATTTAAGGATATATAAAACGAAATCAATGTGTTTCAAGCAATGTGAGGTTATTAGTGCAACATGGGTTTCTCAAGTATATTTAGAACCCATTGATTAGGGAGGGATATGCCCTATTGTCCCATATTGTGCAATATTGGGATCCTGATGCATAGGTGTTCATGTGAGTCAGTGGAGAGAACTCTCTAGGACATCTATTTAATGACTGGAATAGCCATGATGAGGGTAGTCAAGGATACCTAGTTGATGCTTCGTCACTCGAGGAATTTGGAGGAGTTCGTATATACCCATGGCACATAGAGTGCTAGGGTAAAGGATGATATGATCTAGATAGTGGGTCTAAGGATAGATATATGATACATCATAGTTGTAGTGGTGTAGATAGAAGGGATACATGCCCCTCACATGATATTAAGAGGTCTGATGTTTCTCATAGAGAGTTACTAGATAGGGCACATCATGGATGGGCTCATATGTTACTAAAAACCATGAAGTGATAATTGACCTATTGTCGTAGGATGATAGGAGGTAACTTTGCATTTGGGATTGTGTTATGTGCCTTCTTCTTTGATAATATTTTGAATCTATGACCCCATGTATGGATTACGAATTCCCTACCGATTTGTGTATGCATCGATGGGGACAGTTATTGAAGTGAGTGAGAGGTGGTGTAGTGAGAAATGTGTTCCAATAAGAGTTATTTACTCATTGGGATCAACTACGAATTTAGATTAAGGACTACCCCTATGAGGGGATAAACTACCATGGGGATCCCAAGAATTGATATTTCCTTAATATGAGTTAAATATTTACCTTTACTAGCGATGACTTTGAAAATCACCAATTCAAAAACAAGTAGGTACTTACTTATTGAAAAAAAAGGATATCCTTATCAGTACTTAGAGCTCTATAAAACATCAAAATAAAAAATAAAGATAGAAACATGATGGACTTTTTCTAAATTGTTAAACAAGCGACCCAATGATCCAATTTTCCAATACAATAACTCCATGCATAGTTTTTATTTAATTTGGGTCATCATCAAACATAACTAACACTTTTGGAACCCCATGATACTCCATCCTATGAATCTCCTCAATTGGCTCTACATGCCATTCGAAAAAAGAGACTTCATTTTTTCTTATTTGAGAAGATCATGAAGTTTGGATTCAACGTTCACTACAATTAGTTTCTCAAATATATTAACCATATCAACACTATCTCCTCAAATATATTAACCATATCAACACTATCTCCTCGACCCAAACCAATAAAAAACCTAGTAAAAATTGTTAATGTGTATCTATTGTAATGTGAAGTGGAATATTTATCTAATCCTTTGGACTCATAAAGGAAAATTCCTAGAGCCTTCAAATTTACTTCAATAGATGAATGGAGGGTGCATCAATTCTACAACATATGTGAATGGAGGGTGCATCAATTCAAAACATCTAAGGATTTCCACCAGAATAGGAAATAATATCATAATTTTGTATTCAAATCCAATCGACTTCCAAATTCCATAGCTTCATCAACATATGCAATGTGAACCCCATGTAAAAGTTTATTTACCATTTTCACAAGACTACCAGCACATGCCCAACACTTGATAATGAATATGTATGAGTTCAAAGTATTTCAATACCACTAAAGCCTGAACTTTTTGGTATGCCAAAACCCAAACCAAAGGAGGATAAAATCTTTAAGAAATAACGAACTGATAGCATGGTTTAATGGAAAACACAAGGATTTCAAACATAATGAAAACCCATTATATTGATATGAGAACACTTTATACTAGAAAGTATTGATGTAATTCACTAATTTCAGCACACTTTGGTTCTATCTAGGTCTATCATGCACATTAAATTTTGAACTCCTCCATCTACAGAGATTGGACACCTAACTATACCTATAGTGAAATATGGAAAGGATCCACTCTGTTTTTTTTAATTAAATATCCTATAGTTTCCTAAACATAATTTCAACAATCAAATAAATATATTACCACCATATAAATAACATATATTTTATTTAGGCACAACATTGGACCTATTAAAAAATGAGTACTCCATATTTACCTAGATATAGGTAGTATTTACCTCAATGCATCAAATCCATACTTATATAAACATATTTTAGGTATGGAAACTACTACCTTCCAAGTCAAAATCCATCCACTTACTAGATCATAAAAGGGATAAACCTATCATGTGTATCCACTCACACAACCAAGTTTGCCAATGCATTTTGGTAGAAACTTGAACCTTATTCAGGATATAAAGGATACTAAAGAGGAATGGGAGATATACTTCAATCTAATGTTAGAGGATTGTTAGAAAATAAATAATGTTTGTGAAAAAAATGTCATAACACCACAATGAAATTAGAGCAACCATTCAACAGTCAGTAGGTACTAAGGATGATCGAACAAGTCTCCAAGGCTCCAAAATTATCTAGGATTTAGACCAATTTAAGTATTGATCTCTCTCTAACAACTTTATTTCTAATATTTTAAAATCTTACATTTTTTGGTATTTTCCTGTGACTACATTAATTTCTTATTTCAAAATGTATCAACCTCTTTACAATATCTCCACTAGCATGCAATCGAAGTTGTATATTGGATGCTTGGAAGAGAACCCACACATGTCTTGTGTGTAACTATATCAAGGCTTGATACTTATTTAAATTCATAAGTATTTCATATAGAAATCATCTTTCCAAAGCTATAAACTAGAACAAATGCCTCGAAACATTAACAAGTACTAATCATGGATTTTCATATTAAAATTTCCCATATTAAGAAAGATGCAATGCTTTCTCCTCACCTACATCTACAATGATTTATCCTCACCTCATAGGATGTAGGTTGTCTCCCAATGATAAAAGTTACTCAAAATAACAATTCTCTTAAGTTAAGTAGGGAATAACTATATGCTATAGTGGATTCATAAACCAAAACATGGATAAAAAACTCCCATGTTGAAAATCCATGTAACATAATGGCCATAATGAAAAATACTTTAAAATGCTTCAGTGAGTAGCTCTAATTGGTGCAACATTTTCCAAAAAATATGTTCAGTGTTAAAGGGGGATAGGTTTGTAGGTAAATGAAGGGTATTGATATTCCTTGCACTAAGGTTCAAATACCTATAGAAGTATTCTCTCCCCTTATGTCCCCTTTCACCCACACAAGAGGTTCGTCTATCTCAATTAGGCCCAAATAATTTAGATGTAAACAACCAATATGTTTGTCATCCTCATGTCCTCATGTTCCAACACTAAAAAAACCTCATTCCTTGGTGGGAGGTAAGGTTGGTAGATAGGTAGGATAGAACCCACTCCTTTTCATTTTGTTCATTCAGCAAGGTCTTGTTTCGTTCTAATACCGTGGCTACTATGCCCAAACTCTTTAGAGTAGTGTCTTCCTGCTTATAGACAATAACCTTACCTATACGGATATCGATAAATGGGGGGAATTTATTAAAGATAACCCACATACCACTCAAAATTATACCAAAATGTCGATGTTCTCAAGGAATTTCATAAGATGGGTTTGTTGGATTTCTTCATCAAATTCAATGGATATAGTGATGACATAACCCTGGAATTTTCCATAAATTTGAGGAAGGTCACTGAAGAAGAATGCATGACACTGGTAAAGGGGGTGGTTATCACTCTAATTGGGGATGTTTTGAGAATAATTACAGGTCTACCTAAAGGAAAAAACTAGAACAAATATGACAGAGAGCTAGCAGTCTAGGACAAAAGGAATTTCTTTACTTCTTATGAGACCCATGAAGAAAATAGTATTGGTGTTAAGAGGGACATGAAGAAATAAGAAAATAAGTGAATTCAAAAATAATAAATATGTGTTAACTTTCAAAGAAGTTTATTTCTATAGCTAACTCACAATAAATAAAGTTGTGTGTGCTTCCAAAATCAATTGAGAACTCTCTACTTCTTGATGTTTGTGGGGCCCAAAATGTGCTAACAGGGTTTCAAGAACATTGGATTGATGCCTCGTTGACTCTATTCCATTGGCATGGGAAAACCCCCAGTAAAAACTACCCCATCATATGAGATAAGCATTTATTGATGGACAAATGAATGGCCAACTTAGTGAGGGAGTGAGACGGTTGGTCCTTCAGACGGATATGGAGTTCATTCAAACCCAACAAATTAAAAGTACAGAATAACGTTTTACAAGGAAGGGATAGAAAGGAGGGTAGAAATCAGACCTTTTTTCCTTCCAACTTGTTAATCCTAGATTTGTTATCATTTTTTGCAGTTAAACTACGCATTTAAACATATGTTTTGTTACCTTTTTACATATTTTATGTCACGCAGATCACTATTCATCCCCAAGTATGAATGTCTTTAAGGTTTATGTAAAATTTGTTAAATTTTATCATTTTACAATTTTATTGATTAAAATTTACATTGTTTGAAGTGCATTTGATATATTAATTTATGTGTATATTTGTTTGTAGTTTATATAGTCTTTTGGACAAATTAACAAAAAAACACACATTCAACCAAATATGCACGTAGAATGTCTAGCTTGCCATTCAACTCGCTGATTAGACTGCGTGATATTCGTTGGCAGGTTTCCAGACATTAAAATGTTAGCACAAGATTGATTTTGCAAACCTTAGCACACCAACAAACAGACAATGCATTCAGCTAGATATGTGTAGAGCATATCCAGCTCTCTGTCTAGCTTACCATCCATATCGCTAACCAGAATGCGTGCTATTGAAGACAGATGTCGAGTGTTAAAGCATGAAATGGTTTTGCAAACTCTTTAATATCCACGCATTTGGATGAAAGCACGTTCCTTAGTATAGAAGGATCACCTACAACCTCCTTAGTTTGACACCACACCACCAGTCCACGCTTTTGAATGATGGAACTATTCTCGTTCTAGAAGACTCACCTCTGTGTGCTCTCCTCTGTCCAAGACCACTCCACCATCCGCGATAAAGAAGGAGTTGTATGCCACATCATGTATGCTGAAGAAGTCTATTTGCATTGAAGAAGGAATAGAGTTGTGCATTGGCGTTTGATCAATCGATTGCAGTAATGGTTGACTAAATTTAGAGAGAAGTCAACCACTAAAGGGTTGACTTGCTCCTCCCTGTAAACATTGTATATAAACACCTCTATGCGCAGAGCTAAGGAGTTGATCATTTCATTAGTTAGACAATTGTTTTTGAATAGAAGAACTCTATACTTTTGTTCCATATTTTAATAGAAGCTGTATGTTCTATTGTTTATGATTGCGTTCGTGTGAGCATTAGACTGGCATCATCTCTGATTGCTGAGAGGGCCCCTCATCAACCAGACATTCATTCTTTTGTGTAATTTTGTTCTCTTCTTTTTGTTGTAGCTAGTCTAGTTTGTTTTCATTAGATTGTTGTAAATGTTTATTTCATTTATTTCCTATAATTCATTTTATTTCTAAAGTTAAATAGCTAGTTGCGCGCATAGTTTTCGTTCAATTTTCTTTCATCCATTTTATTTCCAGCTTTACTGTTCAATTTATTTGCAAGTAGATAGAATAAACTGCTTTTTATCAAGTTAAGAATAGATTTAATTCTATTTATTTCCTTTTTGTTAATAAATTCATTTAAGTTAAAGTTCAGTATTGTTTCTTAATACGCAATGATTTCTTTTTATAAATTTGTTTAAGTTTATTTCACTGTCGAATTTGATCATTAAGAAGGTTTATTTACTGCCTCTCTGCATTGTATCTACATGTGCACAAATTCAGCTGAAGATTAGATCATTTAGGTTATTTTTCTATTATTTTAATTGTCTAGGCTATCATTCGGACAGCTTATTTAAACTTTCATTCTGTCACCCCTTTCAGACCTGCAGTTAAGTCTGCCATTCAACCCATCGTTTTGTTTTTAGTGTTTTTAATGTTTTTTGAAATTGTTTTAAGTTCTGTTTATTTAGTATTTGAAGTATGATTTGATTGTAATAGTTAGATGATAGTTCTATTCAACATTAAAGTTAAAATTAGGTTGTTTTAGATTATTTATCAAAGTTTTATCCTTTTCCCTGCCTCTTTTCACCTTGAGCATGTTTTAAGCTCTGTTGTGTTTTGTTTCTTAAGCTTATTTATGCTTCCTTTTTACTGTTGTATTGTTTTTTGATCATGCCTTTGGATTGATTTATCTGTTTCCATGTAAAACTTAGTATTAGATGTGTTATTCTTAGGAAAATATATTAGCACTTTGTATACTATTCCTTTTTCATTGTGTGATTACTGAAAGAGACTTGTAGGATAGAATTCAAAGATATTCCTATTAAGTTTTTTACTTGTTTATTTTATTAAGTTGTCTACTTATTTCTTTTTATTAAGTTTTCTACTTGCTTATAAGTTAGGTCTTCCTTGCACCCTAGTTTTCTATTTGAAAAAGTTAATAGTTGATAGTATCTTTTTTAGTTTAAAGTTATTTGCTTATAAATTAAATTTTCAATTATTTAATTTAAAATTATGTTCTGGTTCAATCACCTTAATAGTTGAATTCTTAGGAGTTTGACTCGATTTTTCATTTTGAATATCTTTCGATCTTTTGTTTGTTAAAATATTTCCACGACACCATAGGAATACCTCTACCTTCACATATATTTTGTGTCAACTCTAATGCTACCAACCCCAGCCAATAATTAAATACTAGGTGAATTAATCTAGAATTTATAACACCCAACATTTTGGCGTCGTTGCCGGGGAGTTGTTCTATAAGGTAGAATAGATAAACTTGTTTATGAATCTTAGTAATAGGCTGGTGGCGGGGGAGCGGTAAGATGAGAGGTAAGAACCTATGCATCTGTTATAACAGGGGCCCCCAAATCCAACAATAGTAGTAGCATAAGTTTTTTTATTTAGTTTAAAGTTTTTCATGAGCAGACTTAGAGATCCTCAGGGTAGATTTGTTAAGACAAGAAACTTATTGAAATTCCTACTAACTTTTATAGGGGACGTAATACCCCAACCACCAACTCAGCAGAAAGGTGTCGAAAGACGCCTGTAGGAAGTAGTTCTACCCTGAAAACTAAGGAAACTCTCTCAGGAGATCTTACCAAGGAATCCATAGAAAGAGAAGGAACCTTGGCAAGAGGTCCTAAGGACCTCATTCCTAAGGAAGTTCAAGAGGGTCAGCGACTAGGAACCTCTAACCATCCACTAGTCTTGAATCCAAGTAATACAACTTTTTCACTAGTAGGAGATTCGAATTTTGTTGACTTTGTTGATCCTACCCAGGTAATTGTAAGCTCCGTAGATCCAGTTATCTCACAAAATGAAACATCCACGGTAGAACCTACTATCCCTCTAGGATTCAATAAAAACACAATTGATAAGAGGAAGATCTCTCCCAAAAAAGAACATTGGGACACCCCATTATCACCACAAAAGGAGCCTTCTAGGTATATTTACATTAAAAACCCAGCCTGTATGGAGAGATGAGGAGAAAACGAAGATCATGATGAAGTTAGAAATGATGAAGGAGAAGGATAAAATCGAACTGAGGCTACCTTCGGGTTTCATATTTTTGACACTATGGAGGATGTAACTATGAAAAACATCCCTCCTTCCTCCTTACTTACTTTCTATGGAAAAATTAATGAGGACCCAGACACATTCTTGTTTGATTTCGATATCCTTTGTAGGATCTATAATTATCTACAAGATGCTCTCAAACTAAAACTCTTTCCTGCTACACTAAAAGATTATGTCTTGAGATGGTTCATGGGATTAGGTGAATCCACTATCAAGACTTGGGATGATATGAAAACCTATTCTTACGAAAATATCAAGAATACTACAAACCTAAGGACTCTCGACATGGTATATTCAAGATACAACAACTTGAAGACGAAATCCTAGAGGATGATCTCAAAAGGTCCGTTTATACATTACATAAATCAAAATATAGTGACCTCCTCGAAGATTCAGTACGTACACTTTTCCTTAAAGGGATCTTCGAAGACTTATTAGAAAGTCTTAATCTCATGGAAGTTGGTGATATTTCTTATAAAACCTTTGCACAAATCAGTGAGATGTGTAAAAATTATTCTAGAAGTAGGGGGAAAGTTGGGAAAAACTTTCGAGAGCCTTATAGTAGAAATGTAAGAGGACACATTCCTGGTTCAGGTGGAGTTACAAGGGTAGAGTTAGGAAACCCATTAGAGAACTTCAAGACTGATATCTTAGAAGAAATGGGTCCTCAACTAGATGCTTTACAAGCTAAGAAAAGGAAGGATGAATAATGAGCAACAATGAGCATTTTTTGTCCAAGATGTAGCACCAAACATCCCCAAAGGGAATGTCCATTAAACAACATCTCAATATGTCACATCTATACAAAAGAGCATCCAACAGATAATTTCCCATCCTTTCCTGGTTTGCAGACCATCTATAAGAGTGGGGATGTAGATGAAACATCTAGGAGGCCTCCTTGGAAACCAACATATCAGAACTTTCCACCACCACCTCCACTCTATTATCCTCCATATCAACCACCTCAACAATTGAACAATTCAAGTTGGAATAATTGGCCACCTCAGTACCCTCCTCCTCAATTTTTGAAGAAATAATATTTGTCACAAGGATGGAGAGGAAAACCATATTCTCAGTCACAACCTGTCCCTGCACCTAGTCATCCTTATCCTCAGCACCAAACAAATTTCCAGCAAATTTTGCCTGGATTTATACCTCCAGTTCCTTTTATTACACAACAACCTCATCACTTTCAGAACACAAATCCTCCTCGACCGACATTATTACCTACACAATCGATACCCAACCCAAATAATAAACCAACTCAAGCTCTTAATAGCATTGAGTTGAAAACTCTTCCATCGTACCTTATTTCGACTATACCTAGACATGAGATTCAATTACAATCTGGAAGAGTTGTGAATGATAAACCCAAGTCATCAGTCATCATTCATGAAGCAAATGAAGAAGAAGAGGATTCAAATGAACCCGTGAATGATGTCATTTTGGAGGATGTAAACATTATGAAGGTTCCATTACACACCCGTCCTCCGTAAGAAACTATTCAGGAGCAAAGAGTTCCTCCATTCCTAGAAAGACTAGTGATAGAAAAACCTGTAGCTTATCTGGAGTATGATATTTTGAATGAATTAAAGAATATCTGTGTCAAAATTCTATTACAAGCTATCAAGGATATACCAATCTACAACAAGGTAATAAAGGAAATATGCATTAAATGCCTGGGGAATAAGCAAAAGGACTCTCTCACAGTTCATGTTATAGGAGAGATGTCTGAATGTATGACAGATCAGTCTTGGATTGCAAAATATACAAATCCAGGAGCCTCAGTAGTGACTATAAATATAAACAACACTTCCATAGAAAATAAATTAATTGATTTAGGATCCTCCATCAACATGATGACTACCATAGTTTTATAAGTTTTATAGTTAGGACAACTTCTCCTACCTACCCCTTCCATCCTAGAACTAGGAGACCGTACGACGGTAAAACCTGCTAGAGTCCTGGATGACATTATCGTATCAGTAGCCTCATGGGAATACCATGTCGGATTTATGGTCATATAATCAAAGGATCCTTCTAAAGGGAATCCTATCATCTTGGGAAGACCATGGTTAGCTACTGTAAATGCTTTTATAGGATGTAGGGATGGAGAGATGACTATTTCCAATGGGTTGTCTACACAGAGACTTATTTTATACCCCCCAGCACAACCAATAACTGAAAATTCTTGGTAATTAAATTGTTATTTTGGGGACAAGGACTTTTATGACCTCTCTCTTCCTAGTGATTTTTTCCTGGGCACTTCAGGAGCAGACCACTAAGAATGTATTAAACCAATTTGTTTCTTCAACAACTTGTACAGATTTTCCTCAGTCTTTTGCTCAATTCGATCAGAATTTTGGAGACAAGTTTCAAGAGAATATGGCTCTCTCATTGTTTATGGAGACACCTTGTGTCTTCATGATTAAAGAGCATACAGGACCCTATACCATACCTTGTGAGGTTGGCCCTGAAAAATTTCTACATAGAAATGCAAGGTTAAGTGAAAACCAACAAGCACAACTGCTTAAAGTTCTTAAAAAACAAGATGGAGCATTTGCATGGGAATACACTGATATGAAGGGTATACACCTTGACACTTGTATTCACCATATTTATATGTATCCAAACATTTTCACCTGTAAGGTAGTCACAGAGGAGGATGAATCCTGCTCTAAAGGATATAGTAAAAGAAGAATTACAAAAAATCCTCACTGCTGGTTTCATCTATCCTATCTCTGATAGTAAATGGGTGTCTCCTTTAGTATTAGTCCCAAATAAATTCATGGGGAAATTGTGCATTTGTGTTGATTTTAGGGAGATAAACAAAGCCACACTTAAAGACTACTTTCCCTTACCTTTTATTGAACAAGTGTTAGATACCTTGTCAGGTAAATAGTATTTTTCCTTTTGCGGATATAGTGGTTACAACCATATTTTAATAGCACCTAATGATAAAGACAAGACCATTTTTACATTCCCTTGGGGAACATATGCTTATAGAGTTTTTCCATTTGTCCTATGTAATGCACCTACCACTTTTCAGCAAGCAGTCTTAGGAATTTTTTTTTGATCTTATACATGACTATGTGGAGGTATACATGGATGATTTTATGGCCTATAGTAATACCTTTCAAGTAGCTCTTGGAAACCTCAAGAAGGTCTTGATCCGATGTCAAGAAAACAATTTATCCCTTATTCATGAAAAATGTAAAATGTTACTAACAAAAGGTATAGTTTTAGGATGCCATGTTTCCTCCCAAGGAATTAAGGTAGATCCTGCTAAGATTGAAGTGATTATTGGCCTTCCCTTTCCAAAAACTCAAAAAGAGGTAAGATTTTTTCTTGCTCATGCAGGCTATTACCATCGCTTTATTGAAAATTTCACTAAAATAGCTGCACCAATGTTGAAATTGCTTACAAAGGATGTAGAATTTCAGTGGACAGAATCTTGTCAAAATGCTTTTGAAATTCTAAAAGCTAAACTATCGATGGCATCAATACTCAGGGGTCCTGATTGGTCCTTTCCTTTTCATATATCCACTGATGCCTCTGATACGGACATAAGAGGATTCCTTGGTCAAAAATATGAACAAGCACCTTATGCCATTTATTTTATTAGCAAGAATTTCACTCTTACCGAACTAAATTACACTGTTACTGAAAAAAGAATTATTGGCAGTAGTTTATTCAATCAATAAATTTTGCCATTACATTACAGGTTATGAAGTTTTTGTGCATATAGATCACTCTGCCATTAGATTTCTAATGAATAAACCAATTACCAATGGTAGAGTGACTCAGTGGTTTCTTGTATTGCAAGAATTTAACATCACCGTCATTGATCGACTTGGTAAAGAAAATCTAATAGCAAATTTCATTTCCCGTATTCAACATGAATACGGTACTAAACCTGTTGACGACACTTTTCCTGATGAACATATATTTCTTGTATCTATTCAAACCCCTTGGTTTGTAGATATTGCCAATTATTTAGAAACTGGGAAAATAATAAACCATGTGTCCCGACATGAGAAGCGTCGTATTATAGTTCAGAGTTCCAATTATTCTTGGATTGATAATGATCTCTTCCACACTGATCCAGATCTTATTGTTAGACGATGTGTGCGAGAGGATGAAATGACAGAAATCCTCCATGCATGCCATGATGGACCATGTGGAGGACATTTTTCTGATAAGATGATGACATACAAAGTATTACATTCTAGTTATTATTGGCCAAAGATTTTTAAGGATGCTTCCAAATATGTCAAAGGATGTGATAGTTTCCAAAGAATGGGTATACCTATGTCATCTGATCAGATGCCCCTACAACCCCAAGTCATGATTGAATCCTTTGAGAAATAGGCTCTTGATTTTGTAGGACCAATTTCTCCCATGGCTCGTAAAAATAAGTATATCCTAGTTTGCACGGACTATGTCACCAAATGGGTAGAAGCTAAAGCTTTGTTTAGGGCTACAGAGAAATCCATGGTAGAATTTATATATGAAGAAATATTCACCCGATTTGGTGTACCTAGAGAAATTGTCATAGACCAAAGTACTCAATTCACTTCCAAATTAACGAAAGAACTTACTATGAAATATGGCATCCAACATTGCAAATATTCACCTTATCACCCTTAGGCTAATGGTCAGGTAGAATCAACCAATAAAGTATTAGAATCCATTTTAACCAAAACCATTCACTTACATCATAAGGATTGGGCAGATAGACTCTCAGGGGCTTTATGGGCCTATAGGATAACATGGAGAAACACTACCAGACATACCCCCTATGAGTTAGTGTATGGAAAACAAGTCCTTTTACCTGTCGAATTTCAAGTTAAAACCTTTCGTATGGAAGCACAATTAGGCATGGATTTGGATGAAGGACAAAAACAATGAATATTACATATTAATGAGTTAGATGAGATTAGACAAGATGCACTCCAAAGAACCATGCTAATACAGAATCAACAAAAGACATGGCATGATAAATTTATTAAGAAAAAGCAATTTAATACTGGAGATTGGGCATTACTATTCAACTTATGGTTTAAAATTTTGAAAGGAAAGTTAACTACCTGTTGGATGGGCCCATATGAAGTAGTTATAGCTTTTGACAATGGGTCAGTAGAAATTAAAAAAATTAATGGCTCACAAATTTCCTTTGTAGTAAATGGACATAGACTTAGACTTTATCACCAACCAACATCTAAACAAGATTTTATACAGAATGTTTTGGAATAGAGGGAAATGGAATTAGTTGAAGGGGAAGCTATTCCTTCTCCTCTTGATTCTCAAAAAAAATAATTTGGGTTATCATCACTTGTATATATGTACATATGTGTTTGTTTCTTTGAATAAATAAGAGTCATTTCTGACGAATTGATTACAAGGGACTCTTTTTCTTTTTATAATGTTATATATGTTTTCATGAATAAATTGAATCATCTAACAAGCGGTTTTGCAATTTGATTACAAGTACTTTATCTCTATAAGTAGCTCATGGAGTATTACTTGGAAAAGGGAAGTATGTTAAAACACTCATCGAGTATCTTAACCTTTATTGGGGTACTTTTGAAATTTGTAGCTTATAGTGAAAATTCAAAAAACACAATCCTCTGTATGTCATTCTTAACCATCTCTTCTATGATTCATATGGTTATTTTATTCAGGCATGTATATTTTTTATTTGCTCTTTTAAATAGTTGCTTGACAGACCTACTTTCATTATTATATTTCTCACAATCTCATCTTACAGCTATGGATTACTAGTTCATCCTATACTTGTTATCAAAACTTGTCTCTCATGTATTTTGGTGATAACTCAAGAGTAAGTGGAATTTTTTTTTTTCTGTTGGGAACAATACTTATATTTTATGAAGAAGAAGGACTGTAAGGTCAAAGAACAGCTTTAAGTTATTCTCTTTTGACATGATTTATGGTTAAGGCCATTATGAAATTACTTATAAGTTTATTTTACAAAATTGAATTATGTGTTTAGAAGGACTTAACATGCTCTAGTACCAATTGGATTCCATATATTTAATATCATTATACAAGGCGAACCCATCGGGGTACTAAATAGGCATGTTGGCAATAGGTCAATGCTAAGTAAAAACTTAAAACACGGAAGCTTGATAAATGCAAGTAAACCCATTGGGGTACTGAACAGGCTCACTGGAAGTGGGACTATGCTTGCATGGTACCAAGGTAAACCCGCCGGGGTTCTGAACAAGCTTGCTGGCAGCAGGGCAATATCAGGTAACTTATATCTGGTTAATGCATGACTATGCACATAGTTTGTAAAATAATGATACTATAAAGAAAATTTTACAGAATTTATGAATAAACAGGTCAAGGCCAATTGTTTATAATGTCATTTGAGAATGGCTATAAGTTGGGCTTGGCCCTGGCCATCTAATTCAACAAATTCCTAGGATGTCATTACACTAGAAACAGGACCCATAGCTATAAATCTCACACAGTCCGGGATAAACTTAAAATATTTTGTGATGACAGGATATCTTTAAAATGAGGCATTGATGACTAGCCTTTCCTATGGAATTATTTTGGTTATATTATTATCATTCAGTTGGTATTTCTAAGAATTGTTATATTTTTCATGAATATACATATCTGAATCATTTCCATTTACTAGTTAGTTTTTCTTTTTCTTAAAAAATAATAAAAAGCATGATATAACTCTTTAATTTTGTTTGGAACAATCAATTCTTCTCTCTTGTATGGCTTGAGGACACACCATATCTTTGGTTTGGGGGAGGATTAAGAAAATTAGACTATTTTTATTTTTTATTATTTATGACAAATCTATTTATCTCTAACAAATGATAAGTGTTTTCAGGATAATGTAAGCAGTGGAACTGGGTTATAGCATGAAGCATATTTTTACAGCAAAATCAATATGGAGGACTATATAAAGGATCGAATGAAGGTCCAAATGAAATACCAAATAATGATCTGAATAAAACATTGTGATATTACAGAACTTATGATTAAAATATGCTAACCAATTTTTTTTTTGGCAAATAGTTTTTACCTCCATATGGACGCTTTGACCTTAAAAGTTTTTTTTCATCATTTCACTGTGGCAACCCTATCCTCTTACCCAATCATACATGTAAACTATCAAATGACCGATATTCTTGTTAATCAAGGTCATTGAAAATGTGATTTATGCCTTCGTATCATACATTCAACTTGTCCAAAGTTTTACTTTGGACATGGTTGAGCTAATTACAAACCTTATGAATTCATTCATTTATGCATATGTTCATTAATTGCATACGTTTCAAGGTTCGCTATGATAGTGTGATCTATTAAACAGGCCGAACTTCTTGCTATTACATCGTTTTTCATTTCCATTGTTTCTGTAGACTTGTTTCATCCATTTTCTTCTTACACTCTCTACAAAAAGATATATCACAACTGTTGAACAAAGCCGAATTGTTTTGAACCTGAGAGCTATTAAATCAAGAATGTTGAAGAACTCAACAAAGCCATTTTAATATTCATACAACATTTGACATGAAAGACACACTATTTTTAAATCACATGCCAAAATATTGAAGTTTAAATCGCCTCCTTCATCTGCCAAGTCGAAGGCAGCTGCTAGCGCAGCTCTTCCTTCTTCCTATGTTATTTTTCTTTTTGCTCAGTTGGACCTGACATTTCTCCAGTTTGGGGAAATGTTGATCCCAGATTTGTTAACATTTTTGACAATTAAATTACGCATTTAAACATATGTTTTGTTACCTTTTTACATATTTTATGTCATGCAGATCACTATTCAACCCCAGGTATGAATGTATTTAAAGTTTATGTAAAATCTATTTATTATTATCATTTTACAATTTTATTGATTAAAATTTACATTGTTTGAAGCACATTTGATATATTAATTCATGTGTATATTTGTTTGCAGGTTATATAGTATTTTGTACAAATTAACAAACAGACATGAATTCAGCCAAATATGCGCATAGCATGTCTAGCTTACCATTCAACTCGCTGATTAGAGTGCGCGATATTCATTGGCAGGTTTCCAGGAATTAAAATGTTAGCATGGGATTGATTTCACAGACCTTAGCGTGCCAACAAACAGACAATGCGTTCAACTAGATATGCATAGAGCATATCCAGCTTTCTATCTAGCTTACCATCCAGATTGCTAACCAGACTATGCACTGTTGAAGACAGATTCCGAGTATTAAAGAATGAAACGGTTTTGCAAACTATTAACAGTCCATGCATTTGGATGAAATCACATTCCTTAGTCTAGAAGGATTGCCTATAACCTTCTTCATTTGACACCACACCACCAGTACACGCGTTTGAATTATGGAACGATTCTCATTCTAGAAGACTCGCCTCCATTTGCTCTCCTCTGTCCAACACCACTCCACTAGCCGCGCTAAAGAAGGAGTTGTATGCCACATCACGCACGCTGAAGAAGTCCATTTGTGTTGAAGAAGGAATAGCACTGTGCATTGGAATTTGATCAATCAATTGTAGTTAATTGAACTTCAAAAAGAAAAAGAGATGGTTAGTAAAAAGATGACACAACATCATAGGAAAATAAAAATGACCTTTAACAAAAGAGCATTGGAAAGAGACTTCCAACCATGAGACCTAGTTTTGAAGTGGGATGCTAGAAAGGTAGATGAAGGAAAGTTTGACAATATTTGGATTATTCGATATCTAATTATTGGATCTAGAGGAAAAAACACTTTTATCCTATATAATATGGATGGTGAGAATATAAAATACCATGTCAATTGAAATCTTATGAAGAGATCTTCATCTACTAAAACCAAGTTCCATCACTTTTGTAAATATTAGCATAGGAGCATTTTATTTTCATGCTTTATTTCAAGTTTCAACATTTCAGTTTCAATTTTGTTTACATGTTGTAAATAGATAAAAGAGATAATCTGCAAGATGCAAGAAATTCTCAGGCCTATGAATCCATAGCCCAACAATACAAGTCACATATCTACAAGTTCTCAGCATCATGTACAATGAAAAGATGTCCTCGTGGAGGCAATGTTAGTACTCAGATCATTTTAGGGTTCTATAAGCCCTTGAAATTTTTTTAATAAAACTAGTGGGTCATATGAATGCCATTGAAACAAAGAATTCAAAGATTTTCAAAATTTATCAGGTTTTCATGAGCCAAGATCATACGCTAACCTAGGGAAAAGCGGATAGGCGTCAATATGCATTGGATCGAATGTCCAAGATGAATAGCGTCGAGTAAAATGGTGAGTTGGTTATAGAAAAGGAAATTATGAGTAGATCCTTTTCCCATTCGGCATGGGCTAGCTATGGAGCAAACCTCCCTCCATCGGACGGAGGAGGAGCAAAGTCAACGTTGACTTTGCTCCTCCTCCATCCGATGGAGGGAGGTTTGCTCCATAGCTAGCTTATTCCATCTCATTCAAGTCGATCAACAGTTGACAGGAAAAGCACATAGACAAAGGTGAAAGTTAATTAAAGTGGAAAAAGTGGTTATCACTTTATAAAAAGTGAAATCTAATCCAACGGTGTAGATGCATCATGAATCCATAAAGTGTGTGTGAAACAGAGGGGATGACCATACGCAAAATATAATTCCTCCCAAAGCATGTGGACAATTCTTATTTGTTGTACATTCTCAAAGGCCTTTTCAAACCCGCTCGAGCAAGTATGCACTGCCACTCTTGGAAACTAAGGTGTTTTCCACATATGATAAAGAAGTGATCCCACCGTCATTCCATGTCATCCTCTCAAGTTGTGTTATCCAAGTGGGCCCGCTCTCAAAATTCCACATCACTTACTTTTCCGACCATTAATATCCCTGCATGTGTCTTTTTGAATTCAAAACCTTTTAAAAGTCAATTTTCTCCCATTATGTCGGTCATTGTTATCTGTGCACTTGAAAAACCTATGAACTAGATCTAACGCCCCAGTACATCCAGTCAGCAAACCATGTGTGGTCAACAAGCACGTGTATGAGGAAAGAAAAAAGGTAGATGATGTAAGAAAAATTAATTCATTGGTTATGTAAATGTAATATTTTGATGTAAAGTAAATAGTTAAAAAACCATCACTTTATGTTAGTAGTCAAGTAATTTACAAATCGAAATTAGGTGCCTCAAAACCCTGTATAATGAATCTCAACATATCAGAAAGAAGATGGAAATGTGAGAATTAGAATTATTATTTCTTATATTATTGAGTTGGTGCATGTTGTTGATGTAAATCCTTTTTTCATAGATTACTGAAATGAATATATGCGGTTTTGTCATAAAATAACTACTTTCACCCTCCATACACTACACCTCTAAAGTATAAAACCCTAGAAATGGAAGTAGAATACTAAAAAACATTTGCTCTTGATCGTTATGATATTAGAGGCACATCATTACATAGCTGCATTGAACATCTTGCAGATAGGACTCAATTTTATCTTTTGTTACACTAGAGAATTGTTGGACTAAAGGTTCTAAATATGGTGGTGATATCAAGTTTTGCAACACCAAGTATGGTTCTTTGAGCCAATGTATGGACCAATATCAAAATATAAGGTCTAATTCGATGAAAATTTTCTCTAGGTATCATGGTTCATGGATATTACCCCAACAAAACACACAATCCATGCATAGGGAATCTTTAGTCTACAAGTAATGGTTGTCATGATTTTGAGGATTAGCACATTGAAAATTTTCCTTGGGGACCATGTAAAGGTTCAATCTCACAATTTGTGGTATTATAACACAAAAAATTATCTCAAGTGTGCATGCACCATGTATGGGATCCTAGGACATAAAATAGGCATTTAATATGGAATCCAAGTCCCATGAGTCCGATGTAGTGATTATTTAAAGGTTGGGTTCAATTGGGATGGTTATTTTAAATTAATCTAGGGTCTTGAGGATCAATTTCCATGTGTTTGCACCCAAACCATCACATAAGCACCAATTGACACTAACCCCTCCCACTCCTTACATAATATCCCTCTAACCCTTGGAATCCCAAACATGACAATAAACACCTAAACCCTTTTCTAGTATGACCTCATGTACACATTTTCCCATTATCAAAATGACCTTATATCAAATTTACCCACCCCCATATAGTTATCCTTTCACATCATGTTTCACAAACATGATATGCCCCATTATACAATAAATGCTCCCACCCCTCACACACTGCACCCCTAACCCATAAGACCCTAGAAATTGAAGTATATTTTTAAAAACCTTAACCATTTATCATTATGATCTTGAGCACACATTATCCCATAACCACATTGAAAACCCTCTCACGCAGGACCCAATTTTAGCTTCAACTACAATAGGGAATATTTGGATTAAAGGTTTTAATATATGCCAATGATTTCAAGTTTTGAAATTCCAAGGATGCTTCTTGGATCTAATGAATGACCCAAGCTCAAAATACATTATCCAATTGTTAATCCCATATAAATGGTCTCCAGGGCTCATGGTTCATGCATAAAACCCCAAAGAAACACACAAGTGCTACATAGGGAATCATTAGTCTACAAGTGAGTTAAGGTCATCATTTTGAGGATTAGTGCATTGAGGATGGTCCTTTGTTCCCATGTAAAGTTTCAAGGTCACAATTTGTGGCATTATAACACAAATATTATCTCAAGGTCTCATGCAGCATGTATGGTATCCATAGTCATCAAATAGGCATTTAATAAAGAATCCATGTCCAATGACTTAAACATGTTGGTTATTTCAAGGTTAGGTGAACTTGCAATGGATATTTATAATGAATCCATAGTATTTAGGATTAAAGGACATGTGTAGGCCCCCAAACCATCACAGTATTCCTTAATAAACACTAACCCCTCTCACCCCTTACATAGTATCACTCTAACCCATATGATCCTAATAATGATAATAAGCCCCTAAAACCCTTTATCAATATGGCCTTAAGAACACATTTCCCCATTATCATAATGACCTTATAGCACACTTGTACACCCAATCACACTTATCCTCGAAACATCATGGTTCAAGAAACTACAATGCCCCACTATATAATAACTACTCCCACCACTTACACACCCACCCCAAACACATAAGGACATAGAATTGCAAGTGGACTATCCTTGATCATTATGATCCTAAGAACAAATTATCCCATAGCCATAATGAACCCCTCACACATAAGACTCGAATTTAGCGTATGATATAGCAGGGAATGGTTGGGCTAATAAAAGGTTATAATATATTCTGGTGATCTCAATTTTTTCAACACCAATGGCAGTTCTTGGAAATGATGTATGGCCCAAGATAAGAATATAAGTTCTAAGTCGATATAAATGGTCTCTAGGTCTCATGGTTCATGCATAGTATCGCCAAAAAATGCACAATCCCTACATGGGTACTATTTAGTATACAAGGTATGGTCATCATTTTGAGGATTAGTGCATCAAGGGTGGTCGTTGGATCCCATGTAATTTTTAAAGGTAAAAAATTATATCATGATAACAAAAAAATTTGTCTCAATGACTCATGCCCCATGTACAAGATCCCTAGTCATAAAATAGGCATTTAATGGGTAATCCATGCCCCATGAGTTGAATTTCATGGTTATTTCAAGGTTAGGTACACTTGGGATGGTTTTTGTATATTAATCCATAATATTAAGGATTAAGGACCATGTGTGATCACAATGCAAACTAACCCTTACCACCCCTTACTAGTATCCCCCTATCTTTTGGGATCCCAAAAATGGAAATATACCTTTAAAACCCTTTACTAGTAAAACCTCAAGCACACATTGCACCATTCTTCCACCTTGATCGAGTATTAATTTATTCCTTCAAGATTATTATTTTAATTTCTCACTGGTTAAATTATCGTTTTGTATTATTTTATCGAAAATGAACATTTTTTTGTAATATTTAAAATCTTGTTAAGTTTTCAATAGCTTGATTGACAAGCTTATCTCGATCAAGCTCATCTTCCTACCAATTGTGAACAATAACAAAAAATTATGGTGTGTTTGAATGATCTCAATCTATCCCTTAGTTGCAATCCAGCAATATGTTCAATAAACATATAAATATCGATCAAGAAATATACCAATTCATGGAAACCCTCTATCGATCTATTTCAAACATAATGAAATTGTCTCAATCATCATCTTTGAAGGACTTGATTGAGATGTAATGCTTGATCCAGTGCTTAATTTCTAGCAATACAACCCCCTTGCTACAAACATTTTTGCAATTGTGTAATCTCCCCATCCATCAATCTGACTAACATAGGGGGATATTTTTTATTTTCACACTTATAAATTTATCCCTATGGCCATAATGCAAATTTCACATATAACATTTTCACCTAGTGGGGTTTTAATTCAAACAAGTGCATGAATAACAAACACAACATAATTAGTAACTATGTTCATACACACAACATGAATAAATTGCCTATTCATATCTAGAAAGAAACTATAACATTGCACATTCATAAAAAGAAAAGAATACATATACTTTAAATCAAGATATACAAGCAACTAGTTTTGTAAGGGAAATGTTCCACCAAATTGTAGGTATCAACTATTGATTTCATACCTGAACTAGGCTATGAATCCACCACTAGAAAAAACAACCACGGGATGCACTATCTCCTCATTCCAACCCATTTTCTCTCATTCTTAGTCAATATTCTCATCCTAGAGCACTACGGGAATCTCACTCATCCATGTCACTCTCTTCCACTTCCCCACACAACAAAATAAAGGAATTTCCCTTCACTTCTCTACATTACCCTTAAGAAATCCAATCCTTACAGTTATTCCATTGTGTCCAACAATAGTCCCAGCAAATCTATGCCTTAGATAAATCCATGTAGAATCAAAACCATATCTTCTCAAGTATCTAGTGATAAAAAATTAACAATAGTTAGAACATTTCATATCCTTCTTGGCCTCTAGATTCACTTAAAACCATCTTCTTCATTCTAACACCTACAATTTTATCTTTACAGTGCTTTATTCTGGTTATTTTTTCCAATCTAGTCATTGGAAATGGATTCCACAACATGAAGCTATGTGGAGCTTCCCCTATCCTTCTCAAGGATAAACTCTAATGAGGATGAGAGAATTGATGACAAGATAACTGACATAAATTTGTGCATAGGATGAAGTACTCTTATTCTTTTTCATAAAATTATATTCATCCCATGATTCCATAACCAATGTGAAGACTTTCCCCATCAACCTCACAAAGCATTCAATATTCAATACTTGGATTTTAATAAGTCAAAATATCCAAATGGATCATTTAAGGAACATGCAGGCATCAATTGGGTGATTTCTAAGTCTACCACTTGGAAGTAGAGGATTTAATCTCCTATGGGCACATTTTTCTTTTCCCCTTTAAGTGGAATAATATCCCCTCTTTAACGCTCCTTACATAGGAATCTTGAACCATTTTTTGTAATTTTCTAATATAATATTCATCGATATTTTACATCATCATGACAAGTTAGCCACATGATCCATATAGAGATAGTTATATCATACATTCATATCCCTTCACTAGTCGGGCCTTAGCCTTAATCTATGCACTAGGAATCCATACTGGCACATTTACATCGTTTTACATAATCTAATGCAATACATTACAAGAATAAACTTGGGGTTATTACATTCCCATCCCCCTTGGAATATCACAGTCCTCGGTGTTCTCTTTATTTTTATCAAGGTTCCATGTCCTTCTCTTTAGCTGCATTTGCACTGACTTTCTCTTCAAGGCCACTTTGTGTTGTTTATATCTATCTTGGTGAATGATGCTCACTCATTCCTTTGGGATACCTTGGAACACTTCTAGGGTCTTTATAATTTTTTCACATACCTTTTCTAGTCATCTAAGGGAAAACATGCTTGTCATATCCATTTTAAGCAACAATTAATCCATTAAAAAATATTCAAGTTTCATAAAGGAATAATATATAGTGATAACAAAATATAAAGTATGCAGTAAGCCCAATACTTATCTGTATGAACGCATATTTTCCCCATATGGATTCCATGGGAAATATTTGGGTTAATGTCTTCCTTAACCTACCTGAGGTATCTACGTATACCTCTAGCTCATTCTTGATCTCAGCTAGTATATAACATGAATCCCTCACTTATATTCATCTTAGTTTCCCCTTCCTTGCTACACTCACCCTTCCAGGATAAGGAATACCCTTCATTACTATACATGTCCATCAAGTGATCTCTCTTTCCAAGGACTACACGTGAAACAAGAGCATCAACATGAAAGCTCTTACTTGTAGGGACTCCCACTAACAACCTTCAATATAGCATAGATCATGACAATCAAGGAATATCATAGGGATCTCGTGTCTTATAATAGCATTCTCCCCTAGCTTTCGGTAGTTAGCATCTCTCCTCACTAGACAGATATGTCATCTCACATGTATTGCACAGATACAATTCAACATGATATGTCATCACAACAATTTCAATTAGAAATTTTCAAATTTTCTTATACATAAAATAGATTTCACAAACATGAAATCATTGTCATAATGTATGTCCTTTGCAAGCAGTAGAATCTAGCCTTCATTAAGAACTTACATCCATTTCCATATCCAATAAAATTATACCTACAATCTAAAATTTTCAATTATCCAAGCAAACTATGAGTATTCATGTATGTAATATTTTCATTACAACATTTACAACATCCCCTAAAGTGATTGTGGAATTATAACACACAAATCATTCAAACACTATAAGGTGTCAATATCTCAAACACATTCACTTTAGATGAATCATTAATGCAATAAAATGTGCATAACACAATCACATGATCTATGTAATCAAATGTAAGTTCCAAAACTCATGATTATACCCACATATCCTTTCAAGCAACTCTATCCACCCAATAGAGCATTCTTGTATTCCATCAAACCTGACAACCTTTTTCATGCAATCATTCCACAATATCTATAGCATCTCATGAAATGATCTCAAAATTACAAATAATTATATCATTTCATCTATTAGCTAATTACAATTGTGTGTGTGTGTGTACCATACATATCCATGTAGAACCAAAATATTTACATAATCTATTAATGTACATTCACTTAGTGCACCCTTGCAATGATTCATGAATACCATAATGTCATGTCATGCATTCCACTGTGATTATTTGGAATTTCTATCATATGCCTCAACACATTATCTAACCACCTCCCTCGTACTTGTATGACCATCTAAGTACCCTCTCATTTTTCTAAACACAATAACAAGATATACCATTTCTTCACCAAATGGTCCCTCAGACATACTAGAAGGAATTTCCCTTCACTTCTCCACAATTACCTTAGGAAATCCTCCCCCACCAATGGCATTTATGTGTTGGAAAGAAGGTTGCAGTACAAGACACTAAAAGAAATGGGAAGACCATTGAACACTTGTGTGGCACTATAGAATTTCCATATCCAACCACACTATGAACCCACCTATGACTATCTCACATGGTATTTACTAGCACAATAGGTCCATAATTCTTCACGTTCCTTGTTATTAACTCATAACCAACATATGCACATTCAATGATATTATTTCATATTAATGCATTATAAATTCTAAATAATCATATGGTATAAGTATCATTTCCCTTTATACCCCATACCTCACCATACCTAGTGGGATATCATTCATATAAATGCATTTAATGTCACATGTATACTAATTTATGATGATTAAAATTTGGTTGAAGAGATTCTTACCCAATCCCCTTTCATCACTTACACAATAGAAATAACTAAATGATTACTTGCATGAATTCCATCAACATTTCTAATGTTACCTAATAAATCTCTGATCAACATGGATATTGCACATTGTTGCATGGTCTCTTTTATTATTTCATGGGTAGACATGGTTGTAACTCCTAAATCATACATAGGACAAATAATTAATATCAATAAGGGATTCCAAAACCCCTCTATGCAAATAATATTGCAAAAAAAATGCATAAAAAAAACAAACATTAGAGAAAGACTAGAAATGAAATTTAAATAAGATTTTAGAGAAAAACTTGCCACCAAATTTATAAAAATAAAAATGAGGTTGATCAATTCGATCCATGATCACACTTAGCAAAGGATTTCTAGAGAATTCAAACAATTGTTGTTAGGAGAAAAGAAAGATAAGATCCATTCCTCATAAAACATTTGCTAGAAATTCCTTCTCATCAAATCTATTAATAATCACCAACCGATTGTAGATAAGGACCACGGTGGGGACCTTAGCTAGTGCAACATGGTGAGCGATTGGGCTATGGGGAGGTCTTGGGTTCAAATCCCATAGACTCCATCCAATTTCAATTAAAAAAATGGCACTCTCGATGAGGACATGAGAATGGATAGAGGAGGTCAAATTGAAGGAGGGTTTGGTGGGTTTGGAAGGTTTCAATCCTAAAAACCCTTTTTTGGAATTAAGGGAGAGAAATTAGCATACTTGGAGTCAAGACTATTGGGGACCCGATCAGCCTAGTACCTACCAAGAGAAAAAAGTGGGAATTTTTTGTTTTTTTTCTGTTATTTTCATATCCATATACCTTCCTTTATAGTTTTTTCTCAGCCTTCCCTTCCATGCCTTAGGTGTTCTCCTTTTGTTGTATTAGTTCTACGGGGTTAGGTTATTGGCAAGAATTTTGGAGGCAGGGTTCTTTTGATGTGACAGGAGCCTGTGTCACGTGTCATCTCCGATGATGGGTTTCACCAGGGGTTCCCAATGGATACAGTCCCATGTTGAACAAAGTTTGTATACAAAAAGCCCATATTCCATCACCTCGACAACTCCATCATTGATTGCTCAACCTGCAACTCACCTGCAACATTCTAGATCTATGAAAACACTAACAGGATCGGGAAAGAACCATTTTGATAACCACCGAAACCAACCGAATTCTGTGAAAACTTTGATAGTCTCTGGAGTAAAGTCTATACATCACCGATGACTCAAGGCCATCAAGGAAATATCCATCTTAGCCAGATTTGAGTTAGGAGTTGATGTGAATGTAGACCGTATTGAAATGATGATGAAACAGGATCTGGTAGGTCGTATCAAATCAGTGAAATTGATTGAGGAGGACTTACAAGCTTGGGTGAACAAATTCTAGGTTTTAGAAGTTGGATATGCCCCCTGCATTAATATTTTTCTCAAAGGATGGATTATTTTCATCTTCCTAGATGAGGAGAATCTTCTGAAAATCTTGGGAAGGGTATGCATTTTCAATGAGGGCTCATTGTTCCTAAAATGTTGGTATGTCAACTTTAATCCTGCTAAAGAATGCCAAACAAAATGACATCTTTGGATGCTTCTCCTAGGTTTCTCGCTCGAGCTCTGGACGTGGAATGTTTTGGAAGGCCTCTCTAATTTGGTGGGTAGGTTCATTAGGGTTGATAAAACCTCTCTTCATGGCATAAATAAAACGATGGTTGGGGTTATGGTTGAACTTGATATCATGGAAGGATTAGCAGCAGAAATTTAAATAGCCTGGGGAAGTAGGGTTTTCTACCAGCGATTGGATTACCTGTAAATTCCATTCCGTTGTCACTATTATCGAAACACTAGACATGTCAAGGATAGTTGTCCTTATCTTCTATATGGAAACCATCCAGATCTTGTTGGTTCTTAAACGTCCTCTTCACTAGTGCCTCTTTCCAACAAGGGTGAGAAGAACCACTATTTGGATTCCAAAAACCTACAAAATGTTTTAGGTAAGATTAATTCGGACTCATCTACCTATTACGAAGATGCTACAAAATAAGAACTCAATTTTTTCCTTTCTATTGAAAAATATTTGAATATTAAGCTTGGTTCTCGGGAAAATCATGTATCTTTGGAACCTGCATCTATTTTTTCTTCTGTGGAAAACCATATAATGCTTGAGGTTCCAGCTTCTTCTATTTTAGACATGAATACCCAGGTCCCTTCTGTTGTTATAAATCTAGGATATTCTTTTGAAAGTGTGTTTTCTAGGATTTCATTGGAAAAAAGGGATTGTAGAGTCTGCCTAACACCCTTTCCTTTTGAACCAAAACCCCCTTCTTCCACTATAGAATCTAGATTAGATGAAGAAAGTAATATAATGAAAATAATGCACCATGATTTGAGAACCCATTCTGATTCAGAAATTGAAATCCTTAATGAAAATGGTTATAACCCTCGGATGCCAAGAACTTCAAACCTCCTCTTCAATTTTTCTCTAAAAATCCTTCTACAAACCCTAATTTTAACTCGACCAAGCCTATTCGTTATCAAAATGTCATGATCCGAAAGAAAAAAACTCCATTCCACCTTCATTGGATACTGTTCCTTTGAATTATATACCCCTTTCAGTCATATTGGAGGAAGTTGTTTCAGATAAAGAAGGTCTTGTACCCGTTGTTCCTAGGGAACTTAGAGTGTTAAAACCCCATGTTAATGTTATCTAATGACCTTCCTATCCATCAATGTTAGGGGTTTGGGTAAGGCTGCAAGGTTTAGGGCCCTATCCAAACTTATCTCTTATACTAACCCTAATTTCATCTTCTTACAAGAAATTATGTGTTGTTCTTGTTTAGCCATTGAAACAGTTCGAAATATTCTATCGAGTTGGGAAATATTACCTATCAATGCATATGGTTTGTTGGGAGGACTACTTTCTTACTAGAATCCTAGGGTTTCTCAGATGAATGCTTTTAAGATAAATTGGGGCATTTTTTTTTAAGGGAAACTAGGGTTAATTGACCTAGAATTGACAATTCTTAATATCTATGCTCCATACAATAACAGAGACAATTTTGGGGGACCTTTATCAACCGCAGGATTGTTAAACTCCCGTAAACTTATTTTGGCATGAGATATCAATTTCACCTTATCCCCTATTGAGATATGGAGTCAAAATTACAAACTGGATATGATGGTGCTCTACTTTAAGAATCTTCTGCAAAGTTTTGATTTAGTTGATATATTCATACCAGTGCTAGAACCAACTTGGTCCAATGGTAGAGTGGGAAGGATGGAATCCACAAAAGATTGGACATATTTGCAATTAAGTCTCCATTAATTCAGAGTTTTACTAGACATGGAACTTGGGTGGGGATGAATAAATTCTCTGACCATTGGCCCATCTTCCTGCAATTTGACGGATCTTCCTCTAAGCAAAATTTTCCTTTTAAGTTTAATAGCTCTTGGCTTGAAAATTAGGTTTTTTGTACTGTTTTTCATGATACTTGGTTATCCTACAATTTGGATGAGTCTGTCAATCCTATGGATCATCTGGTTTCTAAGCTAAAATATCTTAAATAATCAGTCACTAGTTGTATAAAAAATAAGAAATCAAAAGACTGGGAATATTTTTCTCACCTTGAGGTCCATATCAAAACTTATTATCAAAATAATCCAGACTTCTCTATTTCTAAATAATATCTTCTACTAATCAAATATTTTGAAAAAACGAAAGATATGATTTTGAAGCAAGAAGAAAAATACTGAAGACTCAAAAACAGATCCCTTTGGATTAGTCTAGGAGACAACAATACCAGGTTTTTTCACCCCTTTGCCTCAAACAGGAGAAATTTGAATTCTATGTGGTACTTAACAGATGAAAATGGAAATATTGTGAAGAGTCGATATCATCTAAAATTGTTGGCTAAAGCTCATTTTCAAAATATTTTCAAGAAGGATGGACAATCTTCACTTGAAGCCCAACTTAAAACTGTCATATTATTTCAAGTTTTTTCAATGAAGATGATAACCTCCTTATGCAAGACCAAGTGAATCTAGAGGAAATTATGGAAGCTTTAAAGTAGTTTTAAAAAGAAAAAATCCCAGTCCCTGATGGGTGGACAATCGAACTATTTTTACATTTCTTTGACATTATGGCATAAAAGTTACTAGAACTAGTTGAATTCTCCAAAACTGAAGGGTTTTTCTCGGAAGTATTGAATTCCACTTTCATCACCTTGGTTCCTAAATGCAACAAGCCAGTTGGTTTTGCGGACTTTCTTCCAATATCTCTTTGTAATATTCTATATAAACTCATCTAAAAAATTATTTCAAATAGAATTAAACCTATTTAATCTAAAGTTGTTTCTTATGAATAGTTTGGTTTTCTCCATGATGGGAAAATTATGGATGCCATGGGGATAACAAAATAGGTTGTCCATTCTATCAAGCAAAGGAAACTTAAGGCTCTCCTTCTCAAATTGGATTTGGAAAAATATTTTTAAAAGGTTGACTAGGATTTTCTAAGGTTAGTTCTCATCCGAATTGGCTTTCCCCTATCGATTGTCAAGTGGATTTTGGCATGTGTCACCTCTGCCCATTTTGTAGTCTTGGTCAATGGCACTCCATCATCGTTCTTCAAAACTGAAAGAGGAATTAAACAAGGTTGTCCACTTTCTCCCTTGTTTTTTCTCCTTATAATTAAAGGCTTAAGAAAACCCATTCTCGATGCAAAAGAAAAAGGTACTGTAAAACGAATCAAACTTTGTAAGGATCTCTCTATTACTCACTTTCTCTTTGCAGACGATGTTCTTTTGTTTCATATGGATTATGTATATGAATGGAGGTGTTACAATGAGATCATCAATGTATCATGTAAGGCTTATGGAATGTCTATTAGCAGCATTAAATCCGTATTTTTCCATAGTAAATTAGAAAATACCTCCTTAGCTGTCATCACTTCTATCCTTCCTTACAAAACTTGTGATCTAGATTCTGGTTTTCACTATCTCGGCTATTTTGTAAAACCTAATGGCTACAGAGTACTAGACTAGAACTGGATGCTAGAAAAGTTTGAAAATAGAATAAAAAAATTTGGAATATTATATTCCTCTCCATCGGTGGAAGGCTTACCATCATCAAGGTTGTTCTCAAAAGTATTCCAGTTTATTGGTTTTCTCTTCTCCAAGTTCCTACTTTTGTTATCAATCTTTTAAGAAGATACATCTTTAATTTTCTATGGATAGGGGGGACAAAAATTAGAAAACTTATTATGATTGGTTGGGAAAAAATATCTCTACCTAAATATTGGGGAGGACGGGGCATCAAAAACCTTATTTGGTTCAATACTTCTCTAAGAATGAAAAGTTTATGGAGGGATTTAGCATTTAATACTATTTGGCTAGCAATTATGAAAGGAAAGTATTTAAAAATGAATCTTTCTGACTATATTAGGAAGCCTCCTAAGGTTATTAGAAACATCTTCCCAATTTGGAAAGGTTTCTTAAAAAGTCTGAACAAAATCAGTTTAAATCTCTACATGAAAGTCAGGTATGGTAGAAATATTTTGGTTCAAATTGACCCGATCATCAGTTTGGGAGAAGACTATAAGATCTATTCACAGATACTAAATTTCTTGACATATATTGGTTATACAACCTTAGCACAAATTAGAAGGCCTATTTGGCAAAATAGATATTATTCTTACTAGCTCACAGCAAATGATTTGGGTCTTATTCTAAACTCAACATCTGAATGGGAGGGTTATATAGAAAACTAAAACTTGCAAGGTGTAGACTCAACCTGGAAGATGATTCATTAATTTGGATGTCCAACCCTCAGACTAGGAATATCTTTGGTAAAGTTGATTATCAAGCCATTGTACAAAATTCCTCATTAATTTTTCATAAATTGTGGTACAAGCTAATCTGGAAATGGACAGTTCCTTTAAAATTAAATTTTTTTCTATGCATGGATTTACAGAATTGTTACAACTGATTTTACCACACCTAGTTGATCACATATTTATGGCATACCCTTTCCCTCTGCAGACTCTTTAGACCCCATGGACTTATATTATACTTTGATGTTCCAATATCATCCCCAAAAATTTCCTATTTATACATATACGTGACTTTTAAAGCAATACTCATGTGTATATGCATATTTTGACCTAAAACCCGTGTACATCGGGATGTGTGAAAAAGGACAAATATTTTTGGAGTTTTCCTCATATCAGTCCAAATAACTTGACTCTTGGCCTTCCAAATGCCTTGAGAACACTTGGATTCGATCCTCAATTACCTCTTTGGAGTGCTATATAAGTAATCCCCTTGGATACATTGAAGGAGGAGAAATTGAAGAGTAAGGAAACAATAGTCCATTGTTGCCTCAATTTTTCTTATACTTGAGTTTGCATCCTTTTGTCCCTTGAGCACATAGTGTTCTTCCCAAGCTTGCTTTTTCTTTGTGATCTTGCTATTGATATTTGGAGGATTGAAGTGGTGGAGGACCAGCTGGAGGACTCAGTTTCTCCAGTTCTCAAAAATGCCGACAGAGTTTCTCACTATTGTATCTCTGATTTATTAATAGAAATATCTTTTCCTGTCCAATTCATGTGCATTTTGAATATGAATATTGAATCCATGGATGTATTTAATTGCTTGTACATGATTAATTATATATGCTAGAGTATCTCTAACACATTTATATATATCATGCTTGCTTTTTTTGTTGTTGTTGGGAGAAAATTATAATTGCAATTGCATTGGAGAAGCTCACCAAGGATCTACTTCAATTGTCCGGAATAAGGTACAATTCTATATCCCTTAGTGTTATATTTTCTTACTGCTCTTGTATATTGGGAAATATTGATTTATGGTGTCATACTATCTGTTGTGGTACACCCAAGCCATAGGAATTTTCTCTCCGTAATAGAATTGGCGACTCTACTGGGGAGGTTCCTAATTGTTTTTTCTTTGGGGACTGGGTATATAATGTGCTTGAATTGCTCTTTATTTCTTTGTTTATGTGTCGGGTCTAGAGGTATGTTTCCCTAGTAGTTTCATGTAGGAGTAAATTGGTCTTGGCTTATCATTTTTGCCTCTTTTTCTTTCTGTACATGAGTATTTGCATTACAATCATGTATACACGCAATTTTCTATTGAATTCCCGTGTATGTATGCATGTTTACTGCATACAGTCACATTTGCTTTAGATTTGATCCTTATTTGGGAGATTGAGTGTTATTGGGTGATTTTTTATGATTTTTGAGTCTTCTTGGGTGTTGTTGGTGTCTATATACAACCTCTGTTTCTGACCAGAGACCCCTTTTGATTTATTTTCAATTAGGTTTTGTTCTTGTCATTCATTTTTTCATTTTTGTTTTGGGATTAGTGCATTAGGTCTCTTTTATCTTGGTGCCTTTCTTGGCTGATGTTTGTGAGTGGTTGTAGGGTCTGAGAGTTGTAGGGTCTGTTATTGCTTTTTGTATCTCATTTATTTCAAAAAAATACAAAAATATTTTGCTTTTGCATAATTATGCATCCTTTCATTTTTGCACTCACATGGTACTTGCATTAGGTTTTTCTTATTGAATTATAGTCAAGCTTCATTTAGGAATGATTGCATTTTCATTTGAAGGAAAGAACTTGCATCTCACGTAGTGGCGTACCATGTTTTTCATTCTACAAAATTGCACTTGGAATTGTTTGTTAGGTGTGCATATTTATTTCACTACTAACTCTCAATATCATTAGTTTCACAGCCATTTCCCTTTGAGTAATTATAGCCATTAAAATCAATGCTTAATTAAAAGGAACTACACATTTTTATTTTATAGGGTCCATCAACACGAATAGAATTTGGAGTCTTGGAATAGTTCATTGTGAGTCAATTCTCCAAGACTACTAAACACAAATAATTTGGTGTCTGTCGAGGTGAGAGTGAGAAATTCTTGGTATAATTAGTGTTTCTCAGGAATATCCTCTTACACAGGAGTCAAGCACGAGGCAGTGCATAGGATTGTGATTTGGATATCCCTTGGTCACTTTCTGTGAGCGTCAGAGATATTTCCAGGATTGTATTAGTGTCTAGGGGCTTTTGAGGTACCGATTGGTGATTTCGAGCTTCAGGATTTGCTACCCTGCCCATATGGTTGATCCCGCCTATGAATTTCCACCTAAGCATTGATTATATTGGGGTGACCTTAATTTCCTTACCTAGGTATCGCAGGGGGTACTTGCAGAGATTATTCTGTAGGTGTCCTGGCCAGGTAGGGGTCGGACAGTACAGTCGCTTTATGCGTTGAAGTTGAGGGCCACTATAATTGGTTATGAACCTCCACTTGTAGTGTATGGGAGTCTCAAGCCTCTCCTAGGCGAGGCATACCTGCTACATTTGGGAGCTCACATATCCTCCCCTTGGTTTGCTTGGTTTTTGCCTGTATATTTTCTTAAGAGTGTGCTATGTGTACGCTAGATTACTTAGGGTTGCAAAGCTAGATTGATTCTTTTTCTTTTTTTGAGTCATAGTGGATCTAGGTGTAGAACTTTTCCATTCTCATTGTTTAGCAGGAATTCCTCCTTCTACATCTCCTCCTCCTTTGGGAGAAAGATCCCGAAGCACCCTCATTCTCCACCTCTTGTTTTGAAGGTTGAACCTTCGAGCACATATGGGATTCCGGTAGGGTCCGGCCCTTCTATGGTTGGGACCACAGGGGCTTCACTTGTTGACCAATATCCTATCACGTTAGTTCATATTGTGGATTTTAAAATTATCAAAAATTGAACCAATATATTGCAAGTATTGGGGGGGTGAGGGTTTTAAGGTCGGGGTGGGTAGGGTGGTTTATAAGGATTGAGGTATAAAAAGGGGTGGGGAGGAGGTTTTAAGTATTGGGAGGGGGTTTCAACAAAAGGAGTTTAGGTCAATATCTCTTGAAATTAAGGGTATTTTTTAATATCCCACGATCGCACGTGCTATGTGAGAGTTTCACTAAGTGAATTCCCCATGGTTGGGACATCACTTGACAATCCATCACAATTTATGGGCTACATGAACGCAAACCACCGGTATTGGTCACATAGTCCACATGGTGAGACTCACCATGCACCCACTAGCACTAGCACAATTAGGTATGGCATGCTAGACCTTCCGAAGACCGATTTGACACCTAATGTAGGATCGGGTGTTGACCCTAGTGTTGTGCCTGGGGGCACTTCCATTCCTTTCCAAGAAGAGAGGTTTTGTAGTACTGGTCATATTTCACCGTCCATCCCTGCATTGGGAGGACCTTCAGACATGCATCCTAGGCCTAGCATTGTCGTTCCCATTCAGGCGACTGATCCTAGACATGTGAATATTGGGAGCACAAGTTACATCCCTTTCCATATTCCATTGTCTTCAACATCGGTTCCATCAAATGAATTTTTTATGACACATCCTCCTCCTAACTCACATAGTCCTTCAGGACAAATTTCTACCGTTAGTCATGTTCATTCTACGTATGCTGACACTGTAGAGTCATAAGGCCATGTGCCTCATTATTTGTCAATCGGGTATGTTCCATCTTATGGACTAGCTTATGGACCATCCTATGGAGTGTCTTATGGACAAACTTATACACCTTATGGTTCTGGGTATCAACCTGCTTATCAGTCTCCTAACTATGGCTTCGTAGCACCCCAGCCTCAAGGTACTCCAAACTACAATAAGCAACCTTATATGGGTCAAATGGGAGGAATTTAGTATTCTACTAGCCAAGGCCATGATGTCTAGAGAAATCAAACCTATGTGAACCAACCCTATCAGGGAGCATGGAACCAAATGGCTCATCCTAGGCTAGGCTTTCCTTGCAACGTTGAATCTACCTAACTTGTCAAGATTGACAAATGATCCTTTGTCTCATGACCCAGCATGGTCAGTCATTCCCGCCAAGCTTCCTTTGGATATCCCAAACGCCGAAGGTAAGACTAGTGAAGATCCTAGTGAACACATCACGATGTTCCACCTTTGGTGCTCTTTGAAATCCTTGAATCATGATTCAGTTTTTTTAAGGACATTTCAGCACACCCTTATAGGGCATGTGGCGAAGTGTTACATAGAGTTTTGTGGGGGGACTTATACATCATTTAATGAAATAGCTATGACCTTCCTTAATCACTTTCAGCTACCCGTGTGTTACAATGTTGGTATTGAACTCTTGTTCGGCATTTAGGTAGGACAAAGCCACCCATATCTCTGATGACATTCAAGAGTGGTGTAGATGAAACAGATTTATTAAGGCCTTCATACCACTAGAGTACCTTTTGGAATGGTTCCTCAAGTCTTTATATCCTTACATATCAAGGATGTTTCCACATCCGGAGTGTAGAACGAGGAACAAGCTATATTTAGATCTCAACAATTGGATTTGATTTATGCTTAGTATGGACTCTTGTATGAGATCATACCGAACGTACTGAGATCCAATTTCGACCCTAAGTTTAAACCCAGGCCACATGCCAATGGAATTGTTGGATTTTCAAGTGTTAATCCTGCAAGCTCGGTTACAAACCAAATGAAAAACTTGTCTATTAACTAGCCTGCATCAGGACAAGCTACAGCTTCATCTCATCCTACCCAAATGGTGGATGTACTTTCATTGCAATCATCGAAATAGAAAAGTAACTAGCAACCTAGACGGAATAAAAAGAAAGGTAAAAACAATCGAAAGGGTGGGAATAGGAATGAAAATGATAATAATGACAAGAGCAACAATAATGTTGGGGGGGTGGTCAAGAAACCTAAGCGTAAGGTTAAATTTCCTTGTAAGATTTGTGGGGATGATCACCTCACTCACTTGTTCCCTCAGATAGAATATGCCTCGAAGTTCATCACACAGACCCCAACTGTGTTGAAAAATTCTTTACCACAAAACTAGAATATGAACTCGAGGACCGTGGATCCTAGTAGTGCTTCTGGTGGGACTCCAAACCCACTGGACACCATTAGTGGCCATGGTTGCATTAATATGATGTCTTCCAAAAATGTTGTGACACGTTCTAAGGATTATGGTACGTTGCAACCGAACCTAGGGAAAGAACCTACTCCACATAAGAGCCCTTTACGTATTGAAAAACCTAGTGATAAGCCTGAAGCTCCAACTCGCATTTCTAAGGGAGTCTTAAAGTGTTCATGGCACAATCCTAATTCTCAAGCCACCCATAACTATTCTATCATTGAGGATTTGGGATAAACTCCTTGTGCGATGTCTGCTTTAAAAGTTCTTCAGACTTGTCCTCCGCAAAGGAAATCCTTATTGTCTACTCTTGGGGTGGCTGATGGAAGCTCTCCTTCGGTGATCAAATTTGAAACTCATGGAGTCCAGCCTCGTTTTCCTTACTACGTGTCCCTTTTGGTTCATGTAGAGTGTCTAAACAACACCATCAAGCACACAGTGATTTATGAAGGTGATGCGGCTTCCATGATGTCTTTGTCATGTTGGAAGGGGTTCTCCTACGTTGTCTAAGTCGAGAACCATTTTAACTCTGTTTGATGGAATACCATTTTAGCCGCACGACATTCTTCCTTCCCTTGAGGTCCAATTGGGGGGAATACCGTTGCAATCGAGGTTGAGGTGGTTGATGTACCCCTTGACTATAATATTCTACTGGGTAGGAACTGCATAGTATATAACATGTAAGCGGTCATGTCGTCACTCTTCCAAGTTGTTTGTTTTCCTTCGGATGGGAATATTATGACGACCGATTAAAGATCCTTTGATAACTCTAGTTCTAAAGCATCGTCGGGAGCCTCTATCTCGGTTATCCATCATTCTTAGCCAGTAACTAAGAATGTTGGGGTGGGCATGTATCCTTCATTAATGGGAACTTTTACTTGTGTCACGCACTTTCTTATGATCGATTCTAGTCTTGGTAAGGCTTCAACGTCGTTGAGTTCGGTTCCTTTTTGCACTTTGCATATGGAGGATCCTTTGGACTCTTCCTTTTTCAACTATGTCAGGTGATTTTATACCTGCCAAGAGAGACATGTCGTTGTCTATAGATATGGTGGTTTATCAAGCTAATCTTGATTCATTTGTAGAGTCTAGTCCTTCCTCTTCATGGATGGAGGAGAAGGACCCTTATGCACTTCCTGCTTGGGTAGTGGCGTCATCTCACTCACATGACTGCCTCAATGACATATTTCCATCAGACGAGGCTATTCTCAAGGCTATGTCTGGTTTAGAACAACCTTGGGGATATTTGCATCATCGGTCGTATTTTATCCCTAAGCTTGATGATATTGAGCGTGATGACTATAAGGCAGTCTTTAGGGATAAAATTGGTAGGCTCGTGGTCCCATTAGGCTCTCCTAGCAAGTATGCCGAAGGGAACATGGATAACTTGTCACCAACTATACCTATCAATATTTCTTACGTTCCTGAAAATATTTAAAACATGTACATTGGGGTGGATTGTTCCCCCGATGAGATTAGAGAATACACTGATATTTTTAAAGAGTTTCGAGATTTGTTCTCTAGGTCGTATCAGGAAATGTCGGGAATTAACCCGTGCATTATTGAGGATGAAATAGAAACCTATCCAGATGCTAAACCTGTTTGACAACAATTGTGTTGTATGAATCCTAGGAAATCACCCACTATTAAGGCAAAGATAGAGAAGTTACTCAAAGCTGGATTCATATATCTTCTTCCCTTGATGGAGTCGGTGTCAAATCTCATTTCAGTGGATAAGAAGCACATAACAATCCGTGTATGCACCAAGTTTAGAGATTTGAATTGCGCCTGTCCTAAGGGTAACTTCCCCACACCATTTAATGATCAGATTCTGGATGAGTGTGTGGGGAGTGAAGTTTTCTCCTTTATGGATGGATTTTCTAGATATAATCAAATTCATATTAAGCCCGAGGACCAACACAAGACTACCTTCATTTGTCCTTGGGGTACTTTTGCATATCGAAAGATACCCTTCTGCCTTAAAAACGTAGGAGCAACGTTTCAATGGGATATGACCTTCACCTTTCACAATCTTAAAAATATTATTGAAGTGCATTTAGATGACTCAGCTACTCACTCTCGTATGACGGTGCGTCATCCTTATCATTTGCGTTTCGTTTTTGAAAGATGTCGTCGCTATCAAATTCAGTTAAATCCTCATAAGTGCATATTTTGCATGAAGGTTGGTCACTTACTAGGGTTCATTTTTTCCAAGCATGGTATAAGGGTATATCCTTTGAAGGTTGAGGCAATACTTCAATTGTATTCCCCGCGTAACATTAGACATATTCAGTGTTTGCAAGGTACGACGAACTTCTTGGGAAGATTCATGGTCAATTTTTCCAATTTGACTAAAGGCTTCATTCATTTGTTGAAGAAAGACACTAGATTTATCTGGGATGAGCAAGCCCATGAGTATTTCGATGATTTGAAGAGAGCCTTAGCATTGGCCCCCATGCTTAGTACACCTGACTATAGCGATGAATTTTTTATATATGTGGTCGCGTATCAAGAGATGATTGGTATGGTATTGGTTCAAGAGGATGAGGAGCTTCATGAACATGCCATCTACTATCTTATTTAAAACCTTATCAATGTGGAGCTTTGTTATACCCATGTTGAGAAGTTGGCCTTATATATCGTCCATGTGGTTCAACATTTGAGGCATTATATCCTTCTTCTCCAGATTTTTGTTATAGATCACATTAATCCATTTCAATTCGTCCTCACCAGAAGGATGATAGGGGGGAAGTATAATAAGTGGATTATTATATTGCAAGAATTTGACCTCAATTTTTTTTTGGCGAAGTCAAAGAAGTAATTGATTTTTGCTGAGCTTATATCTAATTTTCTGAGTTTGGATGAGGGAGAGGTTCACGAGGATTCTTTCGTCGATGAGAAAAATTTTCTCATTTCAACTGCAGACCCATGGTATGGGGACATTATTGTATACTTGCAAACCTTGAAGGTTCCTTCTCACCTCTCATGAGATGAGCGTCGATGACTATGTCATGTAGCGAAGAATTACCTCATTGTGGATAACACTTTGTACCATTGTGGGGTTGAATCCATTTTCCGTCATTGCTTAACTCACAAGGAGGCTGAGGTTTTTCTAAATGATTGCCACGGAGGGGCATGTGGTGGTCATTTATCTGGGCTTTCTACAGCTCAAAATATTTTGAGAGCAGGATATTTTTCGTCATCCATCTTTAAATATTGTGTTAATGCGGTCAAGTCATGCCACCCTTGCCAGGTGTTTGCACAAAGCATGCACTCACATCCTACCCCTTTGCATACGATTATCATCGTCGGTCCCTTCACCAAGTGGGGGGTCAATTTTATGGATTTCAACCCAGCTTCGGCTGGGGGGACCATCACATTATTGTGGTTGTTGAATATTTCACCAAATGGGCAGAGGCTATGCCCACAATTAAATCCGATGGTGAAACAGCCGCGCATTTTGTATTCAACCAGATTATCACCCTGTTCGGTATCCCGAGGGATATTTTCACTAACCAAGGAAGGCACTTTTAGAACAAGATGATGAAAGAGTTGTCTTTGAAGTTAGGGTATAAGCAAGAGCATTCCTCTTCTTACTATCCTCGGTGAATGGACAGGTTGAAGCAGTGAACAAGTCACTTAAGTCCATTCTCCAATGGACCATCACATAAAGCAATACCAATTGGAATATCATGTTATATCATGCTTTGTGGGATTATCAAAACACGGCTAATACTGTCACTAGTTTTTCTCTTGAGTGCGAAATCCCTTCTTTGAAGCTAGCCGTGGAGATTTTACCAGAGACTTCTGCATTGAAGAGAGTTTGGTCCACTTAAAGCAGCTTGATGAGAAACGTCGAGATTCTTTAGTGGCTCTTAAGATTAACAAGTGTCGCGTTAAGGTCCAGTATGACAATTCTATTTGTCCTAGGAGGTTTAGTGAAGGTGACTTGGTTCTTTTATGGGACCAATCTAAGGAACCCTTGGGGGCAGGAAATTTTAACCCTATGTTGTATGATCCTTACATGATCAAGTGGGTATTAGAGAAAGGTTCCTATGAGTTAGTCGATTGCGAAGGGACAGCCCTGGTGAAGCCTAGAAATAGGCTCTATCTTAAAAATTACTATGCATGATTCTCATTCGAGGCTGATTTGTTGTATATTATTGTACATTTGCATAGCGTATTTTTGGTCTACTTATGGTGATCGAGTTTGTTGACTAGATTCTGTTTGTTGTGGCGGATGTCGATAGAGTCTTTATTTTATGTAGGATTCATTGATGGTTCTATCCATCACACTCAAAACTCAGCTTCAACTGCTTAGGTGATTTATTCTCCTACGGGTCAAGTGTTGTCTTCAGGACCTGTTTGACTACGGCCTTCATCGAACAATGTTTCAGAGTATAGTGTATTTATTGGGTTATTGCGTGATTCCATTTCAAATGGTATTCTCTCTCTTGAGGTACATCTTTATTCACAGTTAGTGGTCTCTCGGCTTAATGGATTGTACCATGTTAGGGATCCAACTTTGTTACAAAGTTTCTTGCATGTCAGGTTGCTTGAACAGAAATTTGAGAACATAACATACATCCATATTACAAGAAATTTTAATCAAGCTGTTGATTCATATGCTAACTATGTACTCGATTGGCATTTCTTTCACAGATGATAAAGCATTCACAAACACATTTACACATGTAAATAAAATAATAACCGATCATCATAGGTATTTTTCATTAAAATATATGTCCAAAAATGTGGTTTCATAATATACAAGTGTCATATACAAAAATGGGGCTTTTGAGCCACCAAAATATACTACACAGTCATATAAAAAATACACCCAAACCTCTAAGCCTCTGGGGGAGGAGGGTGTTGATCATGGTAGCGCACTATGGATCTAGTTAGCTAGAGAAATAAACAATCCCATTCTCATGGTACTCCAACAACTTGGCGCTGCATGGCCTCAAGAAATTCCTCGACTTGTGCCATGGAAACTCTATCTGTCAATCAAGAAAAGTTTATGTGAATTCTTTGGAGCATACAGTCATCCACACCCATGATCCCATCTCCTCTTCCCCTCCATCGATGATAAAGGAAACCGTCTGCTCCTCGTGGTCCCACATATGCATGTACATGGCAGAGTATCACTATATGTCATCACACCAAAAACACATCATTTTGATTCCATATATCAAAAAACACAAAAAAATTTAATAATTCAAAAAACAAGTTTGAGTCGAGATTCGTTACCTATACCTCCATATGTAGATCTTGGTGGAATGGGAATGTCTGGGTCTCCACGGAAGTCTATCCCTACATAGGGGTAGTCATCTATGGCAATGATCTGCCTACACCACTAGAAAAAGAAGTATGTTGGGTAGGGGTTGGCTACCCTCCCCCCTCCTAGTCTCTACATGACATTTGCCCAGCGTATCTAATCCAGATCTCAAACTCCATGTGGGGCAATCTCAACTCTTGGGCTTAGCCCCAACACACCCTCAAAAAAGAAAGCACTCAGGATGATTCCATAGCTAAAGTTCCTCACTTGCCCCATCTTGCAGTCTGTAAGCATCCTTTTCATGTTGCTCAGCAGTGAGGTACTCCAGTCATAAATTGTAGGACGCATACACTCCACTGCATAGAACAGCAAAGGCCTTAAATCCTGGTGAAGAGATGCCAACCCAGCTATCCTGCCCAATTCCAATAGTATGGCCTTCAACCCGAGTTTTTGGATCGAGTTTTTCGGGATTTGACTCCCAACCTTTTCTGTATCTGGGATGCAATAAAAAACAATGTACTCATCTATAGTGAGACCACCTCCTAACCCATGAGCTCATAGGTTTACCACTTACCCTCTATGGGACAAGCCTATAATGAAGTAAATATCCTCAACCTCAAGGTTGAGGGGCATCCTGTCCAATCGAAATGTCTCTGAGTATGGATCCCAGTAATATACTAGCAACTGGAGTATCCTTGGATTTTCCCTTAAGCTTCCAAGGCACCAAAACTTGTCTTACCCACAAGCCCTCAATGTTTTTTGAGCCATATCAGCTTATTCGCCTCTTCAACATCTCCATGTTCATGCTCTCTCCACTCTAGAACCATCCTGCACAAGAACTTCCAAGTTCCGTTAGATTTTTCCTTGGAATTTCTTGTTTGTGACCCTATACGGGACTATTTTCAAAACATCCAGCTAGCTGAATACACGAGTATTGTGGTTTTTTCTGTGTATGCTCGGCCCTTTACACGGAAAAAGACCTAATTTTCATGTAGGCTGAAACTGCCCTCTTTGGGATGGCCTAAGTTAAAAAATTGACCATTAAATTTAAAAATAAATGCATGAAAATGGAAGAGTGTGCAATGATGAGTTCCCTGAACCAGACGGTGGGCGATTTTGCGGATAGATGCTCCCAGAATGAGCTTCTGAATTTTTTCATCTAAAAGGCACTATGGTGGATAAATTTTCAAATGTTATGGAAAAAATCATTTTTTCACTATTGTATTGAAAAAAATTTGAAATTTTTACCCACTTTCTATAGCTTTGACCCGTTTTTTACCATTTTTGGACCATTTGGACTAATAGGGTGTTGTAGGGATCCGTTTTGAGCGCGTTTTGACCAAGTCTTTGATCTGTTTGTGCATATTAGAGGTATAATGTCTAAACTGGCATATATTTTAGGATTTCACATCTACCTACATTTTGCATGGCCTTATGGCTATTTCATCTTAACCTTAGGTACAAACCCATTCTGTGATATCACATAACCTTCATACTATTGTTAGAAGTGGTATTTTTCAAATGGTATAGATTTCCTATACATGGGTGCCCTAGTTAAATCCTTTTTTGAATTTGATACCCATTTTGATATGCCTCCTTTAGGTTGTGGGAGTCCCTTTTTAGTCCCGCCATGTCCTTCAGCAAGAGTTTCACACTCCTCTTGAACTTTATGATGGCTTTTCCCCATAGGGACTCTCTTGTATATATCGAGATGTAATTTCATTTTCATTAGTTTTACTTGCCTTATTAAGATTTATGTTGGCTCCCTGCTTCATATTTATAAGCCATATAGCCCGAGATTGTCTCATCTCTAGCCAAGCAGAGACTTTTACATATCCTTTGCAGCTTGATCACCCCTTTACGAGGAGGAGACTTTCCCCTGAGTGTCGTTATCCTGCACATGTTTCCTTGCATTGAGTATAGGTATGTTCCACTACCTAGAAATATTTTTCTTGTCCTTGACACCCGTCTCCTCCTAGCTATGTACTATAAAGCACTTCCATTATTGTTCAAGATTTTCAAAATATCTGAAAAATTCCAAAAAACTCAAAAAACAAAAAAGTCGAATAGGAAAAGATATTATATTTGGCAACAGTTGAGTCGTGTCTCCTTCAAATAGAGCACTTCATATCACATCCATTGGTTGGGTTATTACTATAAATTTATCTCCACCAACTAGTTACGCTTCCATTCCCCATGGAGCCTCTGTTGGTGCCTCCTGTGTCAGATAGATGTCCCAGTTTTCATATCGAGTCCATGCTTCCTACCTTCAATCACCACTTGCCTTATGCTCGTGTTTCGAAGGAAGTTGAAGCCTGAGTCGGCCATGCCTCAGTTATCTTGACTTTACATGTCGGCCATTCTCGGTGCTATTATTGGTTCATGCACATCTTGTTCAAGTTCTTCCACATTATACAATGTTGCTAAGTACCTCATGTTGATTGATGGGGGATTCCTTAATTACCTCCTTCCAATGGATTCCGTTCCATCGACTTCATATCATTTATTCTGGAATAGGAGTCTAGATTCATTTGAATCTAGACTCCTATTCCACATGAATGTCCCCTGATCAATGGATTCTTTCAAGTGTTCGACCTCAACACATCTATTCACACTTGTTAGATTGCACTATGTACCTTGATTCCCATTTTCATTGTCGGTGGGTTATCTCGCGTCTGTTAACGGTATACATCAATGACCGATAATCAAACAATGGACTACTATGTTCGACCTTGACACATATATTCACATAGTAGGACATGTACTCATAGCGGTTTGTGTAGAAGACCTTCTAGTTTGGTGGCATTCCATATATGCTACCTCCTTGCTCATGCCAGTATTCATGAGCTTTTAGCTCTTATGATCTTTATTCTAGATTCCAGTGTATATCAGATATCTTCATCCACTATGGAGATCTTGATCCATTGTATATTGTACGTGACGATGACCACATGTGACACTTTGTATATCATGCCTATTCATGCCCATTGTACTCTTATGTATCCAGGACTGCTATATGTATTTGCAGTCAGATGCAAAGATTCATTATTGTATTATACTAATGAGTGGTTGGTTATTCCACCTAGGTCTTCATTACTCCACTTTTGGGATGGATTTTATAATTTATTTTGGACATCATGTTACCCCTATGAACTCACACATTAGGGGGCATTTGTTATAGCTGATTTTACCACATCTGGTCGATCACATATTTACAGACTTCCTTGTCCCTCTGCAAAATCTTTGGACCCCATGGACTTATATTATACTTTGATGTTCCAAGATCATCCTCAAAAATTTCCTGTTTATACCTATACACAACTTTTAAAGCAATACTCGTGTGTATACATAGCTTTTGACCTCAAACCCGCATACATCGGGATGTGTGCAAAATGACAAATATTTTTGGAGTTTTCCTCATATGTGTTCAAATAATTTGACTCTTTTCCTTCAAAATTCCTTGAGAACGCTTGGATTTGACCCTCCGTTACCTCTTTGGATTTCTATATAAGGAACCCCTTGGATACATTTAAGGAGGAGAAATTGAAGAGTAAGGAAACTATAGTCCATTGTTGCCTCAATTTTGCTTATACTTGAGTCAACATCCATTTGTCCCTTGGAGCACATAGTTTTATTCCCAATATTGCCTTTGTTTTATGAGCTTTCTATCGAGAGATGGAGGGTTGAAGTGGTGGATGCCCAGGTGGACGAATTTGTTTCTACGGTCTGAAGAAGTGTCGACAGAGTTTGTCACTATTGTATCTGTGATTTATTAATAGAAATATCTTTTCCTGTCTAATTCATGTGCATTTTGAATATGAATATAGAATCCATAGTTGTATTTAATTGCTTATACATGATTAATTATATATTCTAGAGTATCTCTAACACATTTATATATATCATGCTTTCTTTGTTTGTTGTTGTCCAGAGCAAATTATAATTACAATTACATTGGAGAATCTCAACGAGGATCTACTTCAATCGTCCAGAATAAGGTACGATTCTATATCCCTTAGTGTTAAATTTGCTTACTACTCTTGTATATTGGGAAAGATTGATTTCTTGTGTCATACTGTCTGTTGTGGTACCCCCAAGCCATAGGAAGTTTCTCTCTATAATAGAATTGGCGACTCCATTGGGGAGGTTCCTAGTTGTTTTTTCTTTGGGGATTGGGTATACAATGTGCTTGAATTGCTCTTTATTTCTCTACTTCTATGTTGGTTTGGAGGTATGCTTTCCCAGTAGTTTCCTGTAGGATTAATTTGGTCTTGGCTTATCATTATGCCCTCTTTTTCTTCCTGTATGTGATTATTTGCATTATAGTCACATATACATGTGGTTTTCTCTTGAATTCCTATGTATGTACGCAAGTTTACTGCATACAGTCGTGTATGCTTTTGTTTTGAGCATTATTTGGGAGATTGAGTGTTGCTGGGTGCATTTTAATGATTGATGAGTCTTCTTGGGTGTTGTTGGTGTCTACATACAACCTCTGTTTCTGACTAGAGACCCCTTTTGATTTATTTTCAATTAGGTTTTGTTCTTATCATTCATTTTTTCCTTTTTGTTACGGGAATAGTGCATTAGGTCTCTTTTATCTTGGTGCCTTTCTTGGCTGTTGGTTGTGAGTGGTTGCAGGGTCTGAGAGTTGTAGGGTATTTTATTTCTTTTTATATCTTATTTATTTCAAAAAAATACAAAAATATTTTGCTTTTGCATAATTATGCATCCTTGCATTTTTGCACTCGCATGGTACTTGCATTAGGTTTTTCATTTAGGAATGATTGCATTCTCATTTGAAGGAAAGAACTTGCATCTCACGTAGTGGCATACCCTATTTTTCATTCTACAAAATTGCACTTGGCATTTTTTGTTAGGTGTGCATATTTATTTCACTGTCGAGTCTCAATATCATTAGTTGCACGGCCATTTCACTTTGAGTAATTACAACCATTAAAATCAAGGCTTAATTAAAATGAACTACACATTTTTATTTTATAGGGTTCGCCAACAAGATTAGGATTTGGAGTCTTGGAATAGTTCATTGTGAGTCAATTCTCCAAGACTACTAAACACAAACAATTAGTTGTCTGTCCAGGTAAGAGTGAGAAATCCTTGGTATAATTAGTGTTTCTCAGGAAGCTCCTCTTACACAGGAATCAAGCACAAGGCAACACACACGATTGTGATTGGGATAGCCCTTGGTCACTTTCTATGAGCGCCAAAGATATTTCCAAGATAGTATTCGTATCTAGGGATTTTGAGGTACTGGTTGGTGCTTTCGAGCTTCGATCTTTGCTACCTTTCCCATACGGTCGATCCCACCAGTGACTGTCTTCCTGAGTATTGAGTATATTGGGATGACCTTAGTTTCCTTACCTAGGTATCAAAGGGCATACTTGTAGAGGTTATTATGTAGGTGGCATGGCCAGGTAGGGGTCAGACAGCATAGTCCCTTTACGCAGTGAAGGTGAGGGCAACTGTAATTGGTTACAAACCTCTGCTTGTACTGTATGGGAGTCTCAATCCTCTCTAAGGAGAGGCGTACCTGTTGCATTTGGGAGCTCACATATCCTCCCCTTGGTTTGCTTGTTTTTTGGCTGTAGATTTTCTTAGGAGTGTGCTCTATGTACGCTAGATTGCTTAGGGTTGCATAGCTATATTGAGTATCTTTCTTTTGTTGACTCATAGTGGATCCAGGTGTGCCACTCTGCTATTCTCATAATTTAGTAGGACTTCCCCCTTCTATGTCTCCTCCTCCTTTTGGAGAGAGAACTAGATAGTTTAGGTGTACTACTTCCTACTTTTATTCACACACTAATATCACCATGAGTCACCATGAGCCTGAGATCCTGTAGCACCCTCATTCTCCACCTCTTGTTTGGGAGGTTGAACCTTCGAGCACATATGGGAATCCAGCAGGGTCTATCCCTTCTATGGCTGGGACATCACCTCACCATCCATCACAATTTTTGGGCTACATCAATGTAAACCATTGGTATTGGTCACATAGTCCGTGTGGTGAGACTAACCATGCACCCACTAGCACTAACACAATTAGGTAGGGCATGCCAGACCTTCCCGAGACTGGTCATGCACCCAATTTTGGATCATGTGTTGACCCTAGTGTTGCGCCTAGGCGCACTTCCATTCCTTTCCAAGCGAAGAGGTTTGGTAGTACTAGTCATATTGCACCTTCCATCCCTGCAGTGGGAGGACCTTCACACATGCATCCTAGGCCTAGAACTGTCATTCCCGTTCGGGAGACTGATCCTAGACATGTGAATATTTGGGGCACAAGTTACATCCCTTCCCAAATTCCATCATCTTCAACAATGGTTCCTTCAAATGCATTTTTGACGACACATCCTCCTCCTACCTCAAATGTTCCTTCGGGTTGGAGTTCTACCCTTATTCATGTTCGTTCCTTGTCTTTTCACACTATAGTGTAACAAGGCCATGTGCCTCCTTATGTGTCATTAGGGTATGTGTCCTCTTATGGACAACCTTATGGACCATCTTATGGACCATCATATGGACCAGCTTATGGACCATCCTACAGAGCGTCTTATGGAAAAAATTATACAACTTATGGGTCTGGGTATCAACCCGCTTATCAGTCTCCTAACTATAACTTTGTAGCACCCCAGCCTCAAGGTACTCCAAACTACAACACGCAACCCTATATGGGTCAAATGGGAGGAGGTTACTATCCTACTAGCCAAGGACATGGTGTCTATAATAATCAGGGCCTATGTGAACCAACCCTATCAGGGAGCATGGAACCAAATGGCTCAGCCTAGGCTCCCTTTCCTTGCAACATTGAATCTACTTGACTTGTCGAGATTGAAAAATGATCCTAGGTCTCATGACTTGGCATGGTTGGTTGTTCCCACCAATATTCTTTTGGACATCCCAAAGTTCAAAGGTAAGACTGGTGAAGATCCTAGTGAACACATCATGACGTTACACCTTTAGTGCTCTTCGAACTCCTTGAATCATGATTTGGTTCATTTAACATTATTTCAATGCACCCTTACAGGGCATGTGGTGAAGTGGTACATAAAGTTTCCTAGGGGGACTTATATATCTTTTAATGACTTAGCTATGACCTTCCTTGATCACTTTCAGCTAACCATGCATTACGATGCCGGTACTGAACTCTTGTTGACATTTAAGCAAGAAAAAGAAACCCTTATCTCTGATAACTTTCAATACTAGTGTAGACATAAGATATTTATTAAGGCCTTCATATCACCAGGGTTCCTTTTGGAACGGTTCCTCAAGTATTTATTTCCTTACATAGTGAAGGATGTTTCCACATCCAAAGTGCATAATGAGGAACAAGCTATATTTAGAGATCAGCAACTGGACTTGATTTATGCTTAGTCTGGGATCTTGTATGAGATCATACTGAATGCACCAAGATTCAGTTTCGACCTAATGTTTAAAGCTAGGCCACATGCCAATGGAATTGTTGTCTCTGTAAGTGCTAAGCCTGGAAGCTCAGTTACAAACCAAATGAACAACTTGTCTATTAACCACCCTACATCGGGACAAGCTACGGCTTCATCTCATCCTACCCAAATGGTGGATGTACTTTCAGTGCAATCGTCGAACCATAAAGGTAACCTGCAAACTGGACGGAATAAAAAGAAAGGTAAAAACAATCGAAAGGGTGGGAATAGGAATGAAAATGATAATAATGACAAGAACAACAATAATGCTTGGAGGGACAAGAAACCTAAGCATAAGGTTAAATTTCCTTGTAAGCTTTGTGGGGATGATCACCTCACTCACTTGTTCCCTCGAATAGAATAAGCCTTGAATTTCATCACACAGAGCCCAACTATGTTGATAAATCCTTTACCACAAAACCAGAATATGAACTCGAAGATGGTGGATCCTGGTAGTGCTTCTTGTGGGACTCCAAACTAGCCGGACACTGTTAGTGGCCATGTTTTCATTAATATGATGTATTCCAAAAATGTTGTGACATGTTCTAAGAATTATGGTACGTTGCAATTGGACCTAGGGAAAGAACCTACTCCACCTGAGATCCCTTTGCGTATCGAAAAAAACTAGTGATAAGCCTGAAGCTCAACCTTGCATTCCTGAGGGAGTCTTAAAGCATTCTGAGCACAATCCTAATGCCTGAGCTGCCCAAAACTATTCTATTGTCAAGGATTTGGGATAGACTCCTTGTGCGATGTTTTCTTTAGAAGTTCTTCAGACTTGTCCTCCACAAAGGAAAGCCTTGTTGTCTACTCTTGGGTCGCTTATGGAAGCTCTCCTTCGATGATCAAATTTGAAACTGATGGAGTCCAACCTCTCTTGCCTTACTATGTGTCCCTTTTTGTTCATGTAGAGTGTCTAAAAAACAACATTAAGCGCACATTAATTGATGAAGGCGCTACAGATTCTGTGATGTCTTTGTCATGTTGGAAGGGGCTGGGTTCTCCTATGTTGTCTAAGTTGGGAACCATGTTAACTGCGCTTAATGGAATATCATTTCGAACACATGACATTCTTCCTTCCCTTGAGGTCCAATTGGGGGGGAAGACCATTGTGATAGAGGTCAAGGTGGTTGATGCGCCCCTTGACTATAATATTTTACTAGGTAGGAATTGGATTTATAACATGCAAGTGGTCACATCATCACTCTTGCAGGTTTTTTGTTTTCCTTTGGATGGGAATATTGTGATGATTGATCAAAGATCCTTTGATAATTCTAGTTCAAAAGAATCGCCAGGAGCTTCTATCCTGGTTATCGATCTTTCTCATCCAACAACTGATAATTTTAGTTGTGTCACGCCCATTCTTATGATCAATTATATTCTTGGTAAGGCTTCAACCTCGTTGAGTTTGGTTCCTTTTCACACTTTGCATATGGAGGATCCTTGGACTCTTCCTTTTCCTAGTACTTCGGGTGATTCTATACCTACCAAGATGAACATGTTGTTGTCTACAACTATGGTGGATTATCAAGCTAATATTGATTCAGTTGTAGAGTCTATTCCTTCCTCTTCGCTAGCAGAGGAGGAGGACCCTTATGCACTTCCTACTTAGGAAGTAGCGTCATCTCACTCACATGACTACCTCGATGAACTCTTTCCATCAGACGAGGCTATTTTCAAGGCTATGTCTTGTCTAGAGAAACCTTGGGGGGAGTTGCATCATTGGTCTTATTTTCTCCCTAACCTTGATGATATTGAGTGTGATGGATATAAGACAATATTTAGTGAGAAAATTGGTAAGCCGTGGTCCCATTAGGCTCTCCTAGAAAGTATGTCGAAGGGAACATGGCTAACTTGTCACCAACTATACTTATCAATATTTCTCATGTTCCTGGCAAGATTGAAAACGTGTACATTGGGGAGGATTGTTCCCCTTATGAGATAAGAGAATACACTGAGATTTTTAAAGAGTTTCGAGATGTGTTTGCTTAGTTGTATGAGGAAATGTCAGGAATCAACCCATGGATTGTCGAGCATGAAATCAAAACCTATCTTGATCCTAAACATGTTCGACAATGATTGCGTGTTATGAATCCTAGGAAAGAACCCGCTATTAAGGTAGAGATAGAGAAGTTACTCAAATTTGGATTCATCTATCCCATTCCCTTGATGGAGTGGGTGTCAAATCTTGTTCCAATGGATAAGAAGCACAGAACAATCCGTGTATGCACTGATTTTAGATATTTGAATCACGCTTGTCCTAAGGATAACTTCCCCACACCATTTATTGATCATATTATGAATGAGTGTGCAGGGAGTGAAGTTTTCTCCTTTATGGATGGATTTTCTGGATATAATCAAATTCAGATTAAACCCGAGGACCAACACAAGACTGCTTTCATTTGTCCTTGGGGTACTTTTTCATATTGGAAGATGCCCTTTGGCCTTAAAAACATCAGAGCAACGTTTCAATGGGATATGACCTTCGCCTTTCACGATCTTAAAAAGATTATTGAAGTGTATTTGGATGACTTAGCTGCTCACTCTCGTATGAGGGCACATCATCCTTATCATTGCATTAGGTTTTCAAAAGATGTCATCGTTATCAAATTCGGCTAAATCCTCATAATTGCATCTTTTGCGTGAAGGTTGGTCGCTTACTAGGGTTCATTGTTTCCAAGGAGGGTATAAGGGTCGATCCTTTGAATGTCGAGGCAATACTTCAATTGTCTTCCCCATGTAATATTAGACATTTTTAGTGTTTGCAAGGTATGTGGAACTTCTTGTGAATATTCATGGTCAATTTTTCCAATTTGACTAAAGCCTTCATGCATTTGTTGAATAAATACACTCCATATATCTAGGATGAGCAAGCCCAGGAGTCTTTCGATGCTTTGAAGAGAGCCTTGGCATTGGCCCCCATGCTTAGTCCACCCAACTATAGCCGTGAATTTTTTATATATGTGGTCGTGTCTCAAGAGATGATTTGTATGGTATTGGGTCAAGAGGATGAGGAGCTTCATGAGTGTGTCATCTACTATATTAGTCGAAACCTTATTGACGTAGAGATTTGTTATACCCATGTTGAGAAGTTGGCCTTAGCTACCGTCCATACGATTTAGCGTTTGAGGCATTATATCCTTCTTTGCCAGACTTTTGTTATAGATCACATTAATCCATTTGAGTTCATCCTCACCAAAAGGATGATAGGGGGAAATTATAATAAGTGGATTATGTTATTGCAAGAATTTGACCTTGAGTTTGTTTCAGTGAAGTCGAAGAAGTCATTGATTTTTGCTGAGATTATATTTGATTTTCCGAGTTTGGATGAGGGAGAGGTTCATGAGGACTCTTTCATTGATGAGCACATTTTTCTCATTACGACTACGAACCCATGGTATGGGGACATTATTGTCTACTTGCAAACCTTGAAGGTTCCTTCTCACCTCTCATGAGATGAGCGTCAACGACTATGTCATGTAGCAAAGAATTACCTCATTATGGATAACACTTTATGTCATGGGGTTGATTCCATTTTGCATCGTTACTTAACTCACGAGGAGGAAAAGGTTGTGTTGAATGATTGTCATGGAGGGGCATGTGGTGGTCATTTATCTGGGATTTCTACAAATCAAAATATTTTGAGAGCGGGATATTTTTATCGTCCATTGTTAAAGATTGTGTTAATGCTGTCAAGTGGTGCCACCCTTGCCAGGTGTTTGCAAGGAACATGTGCTTATGTCCTACCCATTTGTATCCAATTATCACCATCGGTCCCTTCACCAAGTGGGGGCTAGATTTTATGGATTGCAACCCAGCTTTGGTTGGGGGGCACCATCACATTATTGTGGTTGTTGACTATTTCATGAAATGGGCAGAGGATATGCCCACAATGAAATCCAATGGTGAAACAATCGCGCATTTCAAATTCAACCAAATTATAACTCGGTTCGGTATCCCAACGGATCTTGTCACTGACCATGGCGGGAACTTTTGGAAAAATATGATGGAAGAGTTGTCTTCGAAGTTAGGGTATAATCAAGAGCATTCCTCTTCTTACTATCCTCAAGCGAATGGACATGTTGAAGCAGTGAACAAGTCATTGAATTCCATTCTCCAATGGACCATCACACAAAGAAATACCAATTGGCATATCATGTTGTATCCTGCTTTGTGGGCTTATTGAACCGCGGTTAAGACTGCCACCAATTTTTCTCCATATCAGCTTATGCATGGGGCGGAGTTGATCTTACCGGTTGAGTGCTAAATCCCTTCTTTGAATCTAGTCGTGGAGCTTTTACCAGAGACTTCTGCATTGGAAGAGCATTTGGTGGACTTAGAGTAGCTTGATGAGAAATGTCAATATGATTTAGAGGCTCTTGAGATTAAAAAGTGTCATGTTAATGTCTAGTACGATAAGTCTATCCATCCTAGGAGGTTTAGTGAAATTGACTTGGTTCTTTTGTGGGACCAAGCTAAGGAATCCTTAGGGGCAGGAAAGGTTAACCCTATGTGGCATGGTCCTTACATGATCAAGCGAGTATTAGAGAAAGGTTCCTATGAGTTAGTCAATTACAAAGGGATAGCCTTGGCAAAGCCTAGAAATGGGCTCTATCTTAAGAAGTACTATGCATGATTCTCAACCGAGGCTGATTTGTTGTATATTATTGTACATTTGCATAGCATATTTTTGGTATGCTTATGGTGATCGAGTTTGTTGACTAGTTTTCGTTTGTTGTGGCTGATGTCGACAGAGTCTTCAGTTTATGTAGGATTCGTTGATTGTGCTAGCCGCCACACTCAAAACTCAGCTTCGGCTGCTTGGGCAATTTATTCTCCTATGGATCAAGTGTTGTCTTTAGGAGGTGTTTTTCTACAGCCTTCATCGAACAATGTTGCAGAGTATAGTGTTGTTATTCAGTTATTGTGTAATGCCATTTCACATGGTATTCGCTCTCTTGAGGTATGTCTTGATTGGTAGTTAGTGGTCTCTCAGCTTAATGGCTTGTACCATGTTAGGGATCCAAATTTGTTACGAATGTTCTTGCGTGTCAAGTTGCTTTAATGAAAATTTGAGAACATAACATACATCCATATTACAAGAAATTTTACCCAATTCGTCGATTCATATGCTAATTATGTACTAGATTGGAATTTGTTTCATAGACGATAAAGCATTCACAAACACATTTACACATGTAAATAAAATAATAATCGATCATCATAGGTATTTTTCATTAAAATATTTGTCCAAAAATGTGGTTCCATAATACGTAAGTGTCATATATAAAAATGGGGCTTTTGAGCCACCAAAATATACTACACAGTCATACAAAAAATACACCCCATCCTCTAAGTTTGTTGGGGAGGAGGGTGTTGATCATGGTAGAACACTGCGGCTCTAGATAGCCGATGAAATAAACAAATCCATACCCATGGTACTCCAACCACTTGGTGATACATGGCCTCAGTCAATTCCTCAACTTGCGTCATGGGAACTCTATGTGTCAATCGAATAAAGTTCGTGTGAATTCTTTGGAGCATACGCTCCACATCCACTCCCATGATCTCATCTTCTCTTCCCGTCCGGTGATGACAAGGGAAACCATCTGGCCATCGTGGTCCCACATCTGCATGTACATGGAAGAGTATCACTATATGTCATCACACTAAAAACATGTCATTTTGATTCCATATATAAAAAAACACAAAAAAAAAATTTAATAATTCAAAAAACAAGTATGAGTCAATATTCGTTACCTCTCTCTCCATATGCACAGCCTAGTGGAATGGGCATGTTTGGGTCTCCATAGAATTCTATCCCCACATACAGGTAGTCATCTATGGAGATGATTTGTCTATGCCACCAGAGAAAGAAGTTTGTTGGGTAGGGGTTGGCTACCCTCCCCCCTCCTAGTCTCCGCATGACATTTTCCCAGCGTAGTTGAGCCAGATCTCGAACTCTGTGTGGGGAAATATCAACTCTTGGGCTTAGACTTGACACATGCTCAAAAAATAAAGCACTCGGGATGCTTCATGGCCGAAGTTCCTTACTCGCCCCATCTTGGAGTCTGTAAGTTGTTGTTTCATGTTGCTTAGTAGTGAGGTACTCTAGTCATAAATTGTAGGATGCATACACTCCATCGCATAGAACATCAAAGGCCTTGAATCCTAGTGGAGATATTCCAACCCTACTATCCTATCTAGTGCCAACATTATGGACTTCAACCCAAGGTTTTGGATCGAGTTTATCTGGATTTGACTCCCAACCTTTTCCGTATCTGGGATGCAATAAACAAAAATCTACTCTTCTATAGTGAGATTGCCTCCTAACCCACGAGCTCGTAGGTTTACCAATTCCCATCTGCGGGACAAGCCTATAATGAAGTAAATATCCTCAACCTCGAGGATGAGGGGCATCCCATCCAACTGTAATGTATTTGAGACAGTATCCCAGTAATATACTAGCAGTTGGAGTAGCCTTGGCTTTTCCCTTAAGCTTCCAAGGCGCCAAAACTTGTATAACCCACAAGCCCTCAATTTTTGTTGAGCCATTAGATCAGATTGTACGGCCTCTTCAACATCTCCATGTTCACACTCTCTCCACTCTAGAACCATCTTGCACAAGAATTTCCAAGTTACATTATATTTTTCCTTTGAATTTCTTGTTTGTAGCCCTATACGCGACTGTTTTCAAAACAGCCCGTACATACGCAGGTATCATGGTTTTTTCCACGTATGCCCAACCCTATATGCAGAAAAAGACCTGATTTCTATGTGGGTCAAAACCTCCCTCTTTGGGATGGCCTAAGTTAAACAATTGACCATCAAATTTAAAAATAAATGCATGAAAATGGAAGAGTGTGACATGATGAGTTACCTGAACCAGACGGTGGGTGATTTCGTGGATAGATGCTCCCGGAATCAACTTCTGGATTTTTGAAAGTGGGATGCTTCAAATGGTATGGAAATTTTTTTTACCCACTTTCTATAGTTTTGAGTCATTTTTTACCATTTTTGGACCGTTTTGATTAATATGGTGTTGTAGGGACCTGTTTTGAGTGCGTTTTAACTGGTTCTTTGATTCGTTCATGCCTATTACAGGTATAATGTCTAAAATGGCATATAGGTTAGGATTTCACATCCGCCTACATTTTGCATGACCTTATGACCGTTTCATCTTAAACTTAGGTACAAACCCATTCTGCGATATCACAGAACCTTCATGCTTCGATTAGAAGTGGTATTGTGGGAATGGTAGAGATTTTCTATACATGGGTTCCCTAGTTAGATACTTTTTTGCATTTGGTACCCATTTTGAGATGCCTCCTTTAGGTTGTGGGAGTCTCTTTTCAGTCTCGCCATGTCCTTGAGCAAGAGCTTCATACTCCTCTTGAACTTTATGTTGGATTTTCCCCATAGGGACTCCCTTGTATATATCAAGTTGTAATTGTGTTTTCATCAGTTTTTCTTGCCTTATTGAGCTTTATGTTGGCTCCCTGCTTCAGATTTATAAGCCATATAGCCCAAGCTTGTCTCATGTCTAGCCAAGCAGATCCTTTTACATATCCTTTGCAGCTTGATCAACCCTTTACTGGGAGAAGACCTTCCCCCGAGTGTCATTATCCTGCACATGTTTCCTTGCATTGAGCATAAGTACGTTCCACTTCCTGGAACTAGTTTGCATGTACCTGAAACTTGCCTCCTCCTAGCTATGTATTATAAAGAAATTTTATTCTTTTTCAAGCTTTTCAAAATATCTGAAAAAATTCCAAAAAAATAAAAAAACAAAAATGCCAGATGGGAAAAGATGTTATCTTTGGCAGCAGTTGAGTCATGTCACCTTCGAACAAAGCACTGTGTATCACATCCGTTAGTTGGATTATTAGTTTGAATTTAGGAGATAAACTCATTACTATGAGTTTATCTCCACCGACTAGTTATGCTTCCAGTCCCCATGGAGCCTCTATTGATGCCTCCTATGTCACAAAGATTTCCCAATTTGCATATCAAGTCCATCCTACCTACCTTCAGTCACCACTTTCCTTATGCTCTTTTTCGAAGGAAGTTGAAGCCTGAGTCGACCATTCCTCAGTTATCTTGACTTTGCATGTTGGCCATTCCCGTCACTGTTACTGGTTTGTGCACATTTTGTTTGAGTTCTTCCACATTATACAGTGTTGTTGAGTACCTCGTGTTGGTTTATGGGGGATTCCTTAATTCCCTCCTTCTAGTGAATTCTATTCCATCAACTTCAAATCATTTATTCTGGAATAGGAGTCTACAGTCATTTGAGTTCCTTGAGACTTACAGTCATCAGTGGTAGGTTCTCTCACCATCGACAGTTTTGGGAATACATGAATGTCCCCTGATCAATGGATTCTTTCAAGTGTTCAACCTCAACACATCTATTCATACTTGTTATATTGCACTTTGTACCTTGATTCCCATTTTCATTATTGGTGGGTTATCTCACTTCTATTAATGGTATACATCAATGACCAGTAATCAGATGATGGAGTACTATGTTTGACCTTGACACATCTATTCACGTAGTAGGACATGTACTCATAGTGGTTTCTGTAGAAGACCTTCCAGTTTGGTGGCATTCCATATATGCTACCTCCTTGATCGTTCCAGTATTCATGAGATTTCAGCTCTCATGATCTTTATTCCAAATTCCAATGTATATCAAATATCTTCATCCACTATATAGATCTTGATCCATTGTATATTGTACATGGCGATGACCACACGTGACACTTTGTATATCATGTTTATTCATGGCCATTGTACTCTTATGTATCCGGGACTGCTATATGTATTTGCATTCACATGCAGAGATTGATTTTGTATTATTCTGATGAGTGGCTGGTTCTTCCACCTGGATCTTCATTACTCCACTTCTGGGATGGATTTTATAATGTATTTTGGCCATCATGTTACCCCTCTAACCTCACACATTAGGGGGCATTTGTTATAGCTAATTTTACCACACCTGGTTGATCACATATTTATGGAATTCCCTATCCCTCTCCAGACTCTTTGGACCCCATGGACTTATATTATACTTTTATGTTCCAAGATAATCCCCAAACGTTTCCTGTTTATACCTATATGTGACTTTTAAAGTAATACTCGTGTGTATATGCATATTTTGACCTCAAACCCGCGTACATTGGGATGTGTGCAAAATGATAAATCTTTTTGGATTTTTCTTGATATGAGTCCGAATAACTTGACTCTTGGCCTTCCAAATGCCTTTAGAATTCTCGGATATGACCCTCCATTACCTCTTTGGAGTGCTATATAAGGAACCCCTTGGATACATTGAAGGAGGAGAAATTGATGAATAAGGAAACTATAGTCCATTGTTGACTCAGTTTTGATTATACTTGAGTCTGCATCCTTTTGTCCCTTGGAGCACATAATGTTATTCCCAATCTTTCCTTTGCTTTGTGAGCTTTCTATCAAGAGATGGAGGATTGAAGTGGCAGAGGCCCAGGTGGAGGACTCGGTTTCTTCGGTTCATAGAAGTGTCGACAAAGTTTGTCACTATTGTATCTCTAATTTATTAATAGAAATATCTTTTCCTGTCCAATTCATGTGAATTTTGAATATGAATATTGAATCCATGGATGTATTTAATTTCTTATACATGATTAATTATATATCATGGAGTGGCTCTAACACATTTATATATATCATGCTTTCTTTGTTTGTTTGTTTTGGGAGCAAATTATAATTGCAATTGCATTGGAGAAGCTCAACAGGGATCTAGTTCAACTGTCTGGAATAAGGTACGATTCTATATCCCTTAATGTTAGATTTGCTTATTGCTCTTGTATATTGGGAAAGATTGATTTCTGGTTTCATACTATCTATTCTGGTACCCCCAATCCATAGGAAGTTTCCTCTCAGTAACAAGAACTATTTGAAGAATTGGGACAATTAGATGAAAAAAGGTTGGCAAGGCCATAACTATTGCATTCTTTGCAGACATGCCTCTAAATACATTGATAATTTACTTACCACTAGAGACTTCACAATCTCTATCTAGAAAAATATTTGTCTTCTTCTAGGCTTGGGAGGGGGAGAATTTTTATAATTGTCTTTAAACTGGTACAACTCGAGAAAGATTCACTCAGTTTTTCCTGTCATAATTTCCTAGAAAATATGGAGGGTAGGAAATGTTTATCTTTTTGAAGAACAACTTCTGGATATTGATTGCATCTGCAATCATATTCTACAATTAAATGAGGAATACAATTGTCAGTTTGTTTTTGTTGATAAGACCGAGATTCTGAAGAATTTAAAGTTTAATGGGGTTGTTGGTTTCTTTAACAGAGCAACCAAAGATGGATATTGTGCTGCAGGGATAGTTATATTCATCAATGATCTTCACTTCTTCAATTTCAAACTACATTGCCAATCAGGTACAAATATGAAAGCATAACTTCTAGCTCTTTGGTGTCTCTGCAAAATTGCTACAGTTTTTGGTATTATGTCACTTGAGATATTTAGTGATTCAAGGGTCACAATCAAATGGCAATTATGTGAATATAACCTTAAAGGACTCTCTCTTACTCCTTGGTGTACTAGAATCCAAAAAAAGTTTGAAAACTTATGTAGTATCAATTTCCACCACATTTTCAGAGAGGAGAATCAACTAGAAGAACAACTCTCCAAAGAAGCTCTGGATAGAAAAGTGGGTGTTCTTATTTGGGAAGAATTTTTGTAGAACCTTCTCATTAACTCAGGTTCCATCAATATTTTTGAAGCTTAATCACTCTTGGTCACAGATTATCACTCTTTTGGGAAGAAATCTTGAAATTTGCTTGTTTTTTGTGATCTATGAAATTCTCTCTAGACAGGTTTTTTGTCAAAAATACTGGAACTCTTTCCCTACATGTTATTATGTTCATACTACTCTAGAATTCTCTAAAAAAAATTGAATTTTCCGGCTTGTGTAACACAAGACTTTTTCCTAAAATCTGTGTACTTTTTTATTCGATTATTGAATAACAAAAGTATGATTTTCTTTGCTAGAAAAAAAATCTTATAATGATTTTTTTAGAAGGTATCATTCCACCATAGACCACCTCATTACTCTCACGATCATTGCAGAGGAATGTCACAATAATAAGATCAATCTCATTTTCTACTTCGTGGGATTTAGAAAATATTTGGATGCAATACATAGAAATAAATTGTGGAAAATATTAGAAGAGTTAAAGGTTCCTTTCAAGTTGAGATTGTGAAAATTAAGCCCAAACTTTGATCAATTGACCTCATAAAATTGCTTGAAAAACATGCATAGATCCACTCAAATTGGAGACCGAAATTGGTGCATAACACAAATTTGCATTGAATATGTTTACATAATCCAATCATATAAATTAATAGGTTGTACAACTATATAATTACATCATAGATTCGAATGCCTAAGGAGGAAAGTTGAATCCTTACAAAAGCAGGTTTACTAAAAGTCAAAAATCCCCCCTAGGTGGATAAAACACTTTGCAAACAAGTCATGGCGCTCACGAATTGGATAAATGAAGTATGTTAGCTAATAAGTGATGAGAAATTAATATACTCATTCTTTCAGGAGAGAAAAATATGGACGATGATTTTTACAAAAAACAAGGCAGTTGCCATGTGACTAGCTTTCACCTTTTTCCTTAAAAATTGTTAAAATGCAATCAAACTTGGGATAAGGTAGGAATGCGCACTTACTAAACTGGGAAGTCTCTAGAGTTGTCAGAATATTATCTAGAATATTATGAAGGAACTCTTGGAGGAATTTTAGGCAAGTTTTGACCAAATGGTGCAAGTGGATGCCAACTAGCTAGTGTAGGACCTAGGAAATTAATAAAAAAGATTAACTATTTTATCCTAAGTATGGGAATGGTTTTTTGGTTATTTTAACACCCCCTGTTAAGACTGAATTATGTGAAATATCATAAATATATCATAGACATAGGGCATAGAAACAAGGCTTAGTCACCCTTTACATACTACTTGCCCATACAAAACAAGGAAAGAGGCAAAACCACAAAGGGAAAAATCCTCCCTTATACATGGACATGAACAAAATTTTGTGAAATATTATCTTCAATCATTCTTCACCATATGATAATATCCCCAGTATTGATTTGATATTTTTGAATTTCTTCTCAGAGAATTCCTTGGTGAAGATGTCTGCAATTTGCTCAGATGATGCGCAGTAGTGAAGACCAATGATCCCATTATGCACCATCCCTATGATGTAGTGCATATGGATCTCTATGTGTTTGTTTCACTTCCTATATAATGGTTCTGTTGAGATTCAAATAGTTCTTTGGTTGTCACAATAAATGATTTCGGAAGTGTCAGATTCGATCCCAAACTCTCTAAGTATACCCTGCAACCACAAACATTGAGTAGTTGCATTCACAACTCCTCTATATTTTGCATCTATAGAAGAAAGTGCAATGGAATTTTTATTTTTACTTGACCAGTTGATTGGTCCATATGAAAGAGTAAAAATATATCCATAAGTTGATTTTCTATCAGTTTTAGCACCTGCCCAATCAGAGTCTGTAAAACCAACTAACTCTAGGTCATATTTTGCAACATAATGAATCCCATGTGTCTTTGTTCCTTGAATAAAGTGTAAGATTATTTTTTCTTCCCTCCAATGGATTTCATGTGGATGATCCATGTGTTTAGATGTCATATTCACTGCATAAGAAATATCAAGTCAAGTATGAGTCAAATAGAGAAGACAACGAACCAGTTCCTTATATAGTGTGTTGTTTACCAAAGGAGTTGAATTCGCTTGTTCAAGCTTAACTCCTGGAAGGAAAGGAGTATTTCTTGGCTTGAAATCATTCATGTTGAAATTTATTAGAAGGTATGAAGTATACTTGGACTGATTTACTTTTATTCCAAGATCTGATTGAGAAACCTCAATCCCCAAAAAATGGCTTAACAGTCCCAAATCAGTCACAGAGAAAGCATGGTTCAATGCATCCTTCAAGGAGGAAATTTATTTCATGGAAATTAATATGATGAAAATTTAATCCACATACAAAAAAATAATAATGATTGAACCATGAATCATCTTCAAATATACACTTGGATCATACTTGCATATACCAAAGTTCAGTGATTGTAGAAAGTCATCAATCTTGGCATACCATGCTCTAGGAGCTTGTTTTAGCCCATATAGTGATTTATTCAACCTGAACACAAAAGATGGACTAGTAAAAAAACCTTCTGGATATTGCATATATATATCTTCTTTTATATCTCCATGTAGAAAGTCACTCTTCACATCCATGTGATGTATATCCCATTGCTTGGAAGTTGCAATGGAAAAACTAGTCTTATAGAGTCCATGTTTTCCACTGGTGCAAAGGTATCAATGTAGTCAATTCCTTGGACTTGGGAGAGGCCCTTGTCCACTAACCCTTTTCTTATACTTCATAAGATATCCATCAGCAGCAAAATTTGTCTTGAATACCCATTTTCATTTGACTAGTTTTCTCCCTGGTGGAAGATTGACTAGTTCCCATGTCTCATTCTTCTGGAGTGAATGGTATTCCTCCTTCATGGACGTTTGTCATATTGGAGCTTCTTATTATTCTTCATATTTATGTGGATTTTTTTCAACCATCAAATAACACTTCTCAGCAAATCATGGGTCCTTGACAGAAAGGGCACTCTCGAATTGAGATCTAGTACGTCTAGGATCACTAGGATTCCCACCTAGTTCCCCAGCATCTTGAATGGTATTTGATTCCCAATTTGGTATTGTAGGAGTGTAGTATCTGAAATCAAATCTTCATTATCATAAATATCAGAATAGAAAAACTTATTAGAGTCTTCACTTACAAACAATGGTGTTGGTGGTGAACAAGATTCACCAATTTATGTTGTTGGCTTAGGCTCTTCTTCAAAATGAACCCTCCTTTCAATGAAGTAATTTTGAGTTCTCATGTTAATCATATTATACCCTTTGGAATATTTAGAATACTTGGACAAATAGGTACTCTTAAATTTGGGGTTCCAAATCCTTCCTCTTTTCTGGTGGAATTCTAGCCTAAGCTTTAGAGCCAAAAATCCTGAAGTGAGACACATCCGGCTTGTGTCCACTCCAAGCTTCAAAAGGAGTGATTAAAACAATATATTTGTGAGGAAACCTATTCTGGATGTAGGATGCATAGTTGATTTCTTCAGCCCAAAATTTTGGTGGAAAATATTTAGACTCCATCATGCAAGTTGCCATCTCTTTGAGAGACGTATTCTTCCTCTCAACAACACCATTTCGCTGAGGTGTGTAAGGAATAGAGTGTTGCATATGGATACCTACATATTCACAATATTGTATAAATTCATATTTGGGATATTCACCACAATTATCATATCTAAGGACCTTGAGATTTCTTCCAGACTAATTCTCAACTAAGGCTTTAAAACCTTTGAAGAGATCAAAAACTTTTGACTTGTACTTGAGAAAAAAAATGAAAAATACATCAATGAAGGTTAGGAAATATTTGTCTTGAATGATTGACATATGAGGGAAGGGACCAGCTATGTCACTGTGAATAATCTCAGTAGGTGCAGAGGTTTTCTCATGACCGACTCTCTCATACTTGTGCTCTGGGTGTTTTCCTAGAATGCATCTCTGACAGACTCCTTTGGAAAACTTTATTTTGGGCAACCCTATGACCATGTCTTTGTCACAAAAATCAAATAGGTGCTTGTGGTTTAGATGTCCAAACCTTTCATGCCATAGCTTTCTAGATTCATTAATATGGGTGAGGATAACATAGGGGTTTGAGAAGGGCATGAAGTGTGAGAACTTGTACACTTACGAACTATGATCAACAAAACCTTTTTCTATGACTCTACCATTTGAAGTCTCAGTGATTTCAACATCATTGAGAATGAAGACAACCTTATTAGGAGACCTAGTGTGGGTCATCTGATAGACTGACAAGAGGTTGGAAGCAAGACCTAGGACATACAAAACATTATTAAAGGAACCATGTTCAATATCTATTCTACCTTTCCCTTTAATTTCAGTTTTAGAATCATCTCCCAAAACAATTTTTGGACCATTCGAATCATCGAGAGGGGAGAAGGCTTATCTTGTCTAAGCCATGTGTCTCAAAGATCCAGAATTAATGATAAAGGAAGAGGATCATATAGTGTTGGAAACCAGGGCATGAACTCTCTCCTTGTCTTCAAAATTTGATGCACCCTCCTTCTTCTTTTCTCCTTAAGGAAGAGAGATGTTGTGCTTTTCAAGGAGTTGAGTCAACATATCAATTTGTTATTCATGCAAGATATTTATGGGTGATATCCCTTACCACAGTATGCACACTTACTCATTTGACCTTTACCTTTCTTCTTCTGGGAATTCTTCTTCTTGGAGCTTTATGACTCCTCATGAGACTTGGACTTGTCTCCCTTTTGATCAGGAGGATTCTTTTCTTTGTTCTTTCCTTTGGAATCCATTTTTGAATCTTCAGCAACCAAAGCTTGACCTTTGGAACGTTTGATGGTGCCCATCATGACCATCTTATATTTCTCCTGGGTCAAGGATTCCATGAAATATGCAAGTGAAGCCATCTTCCAGTTTCAAGCTGCCAATTTTGTGGCATGGAAGGTCGATAGAAACACTGAATAGTTAGGGCCAAGCTTTGAAAGTATATCCAGGACTAGTTGTTCATATTTCTTTTTGATACCATGCGGCTTTAAATAAAGAACAAGAGCTTTGAACTTGGAGAAGGAGACTTGTAAGGACTCGAAATTGCTTGGAATCAGTGATTTAATCCCATTCTCCAGTGAATTTCCCCTCATTTCATATGTCTTCCAAAATAAGGTTTGGATTTTATCCCATACTTTATTTTGTGATGTTAATCCATCTAGATGGAAAATAAGGTCTCTAGAAATATTGATACACAAGAGACCATACGCCTCATCAATCCTGTTTTGACACTGGATCTTCTATGCTACCACATTGGGATTAGACTCCATTGTCATGGTCACTCTGAAGAGGCCCTTACTCCTCATTAGAATCTCCATATGTTCCTTCCATTTGAATTAGTTGAATGAAGTCAAGACGATATGGTCAGATTGATCCATTTCCTCAACAACTGCACCCCTTGAACAGACTAAATGTGTTCCCGAGAGTGATGTAAATCTTGAAAAGAAATAAGAGAGGAAAACAATCGAGTCACAAAGGTTCTCTAATACCATGTGAAAATTAATCCCGAGCTTTGATCAATTGAACTCACAAAATTCCTTGAAAAACATGCATAGATCCACTCAAATTGGAGATTGAAATTGGTGCATATTAAACAACCATATAAATTAATAAGCTATACAAATATGTAATTAAATCATAGATTTGAATTCCAAAGGAGGTGATTTGAATCCTCACAAAAGTAGGCTTACTAAAAGTAAAAAATCCCCCCTAGGTGGATAAAACAATTTCTAAACCAGTCATGGAGCTCACAATTTGGATGAATGAAGCATTTCAGTTGATAAGTGGTGGAAACTGAATATACTCATGCTTTCAGGAGAGAAAAATATGGGGGATGAGTTGTGCAAAAAACAAGGCAGTTTCCATGTGACTAGCTTTCACATTTTGCCTTAGAAGTTGCTAAAAAGCAGTCAAAATCAGGAAAAGGCAGGAATGCGCACTTACTAAAGTGGGAAGTCTACAGAGTTGTTAGAATCTTATCCATACTATTATGAAGGTTCTCTTGGAGGTATTTTAGGCAAGTTTTGACCAAATGGTGCAAGTGGATGCCAACTAGCTAGTGTAGGACCTAGGAAATTAATCAAAAAGGTTAATTATTTCATCCCAAGTATGGGAATGGGTTTTGGGTTTTCTAACAGATATTCATTGTAATAATTTTGTATGAGAATTTCATTGCCAAGACTAAGAACACCGAGGATTGGTCAAAATATATTAATGGTAATATAGGATTTAAGCAAGGATGCCCCCTCTCCCATACCCTTTTTGGTATATACATTGATAGTTAGAAGGTTGTTCAATACAGGTAGGTTGCACTAGCATGACATCAGCAGGTGTTGGTTGTGGAGCTTCATCTTCTAGATCCAGAGATATTATTCAGTTGTGTTTGTACCCCAGGTGTATTGTACACTCATTCCTCTTGCCTTGGGATTCGGGGTAGCGCCTTGAAAAAAGGGGGTTCGGGGGAAACTCCCTTAAGACATGGGGGTTCAGGGGCATCGCCCCTAAGAAATGGGGGTTTGGGGGTGGATCCCTTGAGAAATGTTTTTTTTTGGGATGTGTGTTGGCCAATAGTTTTGCGGACCGATGGTATTGGGTTGACCGTAGTATTTTCCCATGGTATTTCCCCTATAAAAGAAAGCATTGTAACATGATTGTGTATGGTATTGTATTGTATTGGAAGAGAGACTATGAGAGCGTGAAGAGGAAGTGCAGTGATTTTGCTACAGGGTGTATCCCTTCATTTTTATGGACTATAATAAAAGGACTGGAAATTTCTTTGTGGGCGTAGCCCATCGTTTGGGTGAACCACGTTATATATGTGTCTCTCTGTAATGTTTTAATGTGTTTTGCATCTTGTTTATTGATTTAACTGTATATATGTTATTGCTCTGTGGTCCTGTTTTCTAATAGCAGGAATTGTCACCATCCTCATTTTTGTTGATGATAGTTTTCTCTTGGCAAGATGTCCCTTTGATCTTGATAAAAAATTAATAATTTTCAAGGGCTTTACCCTAGTATAAGATTGACTGACAATACCAACAAAACCAAAGTTATGTTAATAAAATCTAATAATTCTATTTATGCTCCTTTCTTGTATGATAATACCAAATTGGAGGAAGTGACTTCCTACAAATATCTTAGGATTGATATTCATAAAATAATTAACTAGAACTACAACATCGAGAAAAAGGATCAATGGAGGGTGGAAATCTTATTTCGGTATTGAAAATAATTGTAAGTCAACAAACCTTGTGATGCAAGATAAAAATAAATTCCTCTCTGAAACTCTCATCATTCCCATTCTCCTGTATGGGTGTGAAGCTTGGGTCTGCATCCTATCTAGAGAATCTTGAAGAAGGATTAAGCAAATCTAGAAGTATTTCATAATTTGCAATCTTAAAAATAAAATCAATATGCTATATCCTATTCTCCTATTTGAATTGGGTATTTCCCCCATTGAGAGTATAGCTATGACTATGTACCTAATGTACAAGAAAAAATTAAATAACTTGGGATACTAGAGACTTTTGAAAATGGCTTTAAATCCCATTCAAAACCACCTAAGGCATAAGCCAGGTTGGCATAAAAATGTCATGTATTGGTTAAAGATGTGGGGGATTAACGAAATGTCACTTTGTAAAATATACAACGGTATTAAAAATATTATTACTTCAAAGTTCAAAGAGAAGTTGTGGTGTGATGAAAATTTAGAGGATAAAAAAAATTAGATATTAGAAGGAAGTCATGAACCCTAATATTGAATATCAAAATTATCTCTCTGTTTTAACTAGTGTAAAGAAGAACATCCACATAGATAAAATAAGAATGAGCTCTTATTATATACATAATGAAATAGGGCATTAGAACTTTCCTAAAAATTGGTGGGTTGATGAGGGGAGGTAAGTGCAGGAGGGGTCATTTTCGACCCTTGTGGAAAAACCATGAAATCCTTTGTATGGGGCCTTGGAATCAAGACAAATATTAATGAGGCTGAATGGTTGGTGCTCCTTCATGGCATAGAAATGATAGAATGGGGATCCATTCTAAACCTTCTTGTCTTTGGTGATTCTCGTCAAGTCATTCTAAAGATGCATTCGGGCTACTCTAAAGAATCCATCAACTACAAAAAAACTCTCTGACTGGATTTCTCTCCTAAATCTACCCACCCACAATTTTTTTCCACATCCTCTGAGGAAAAAATGATCTACCTGACAAGTTGGATAACAAAGGTGCTTCTATGTGCCTAGGCAGCATGATTTATAATGAACAAGGTGAAGGGTTCAAGTTCATCCCCTAAACCCCCACTCTTCTTATTCATGAACCACCCCAAGGTCTATTTCTCAAAGGGTCGATATCCCCTCTCCTCACCCTCGTTTTGTGTGTACCTTTTCATCCAGACCAGTGGATTCCTTGTGTACATGTGGCCTCCTCCTATGACTGACCTTAACTCCTTGTCCTCCCTTCAAGTGCGATCCAGCTTTGTTTTTGTAGGTCGCACAAGTGTCATGGATTGATGTATTAAGTCGGGCGTTTCCCTTCTCCTTCCTCATTCACACCCTGGTTTTGCTGAAGCAAGCTCTTTGGATGTTGTCGATACCCAGCCTCTCTTGAAGATGTCAATACCCAGGTTTGTCCCTCTCCAGGATTCAGTTTCAGTACTTTCATCCCAGACATGTGCTCTTTCTATGGCGAATAAAGACATGGGCGATGGGTTTTCTACTTTGAAGGCGAGGCAGGACGACCTCAAAAAACACCTCCATGGACTTTTTGATTCAGTGGTGATAGGCACTAAACTAGAAAATAGAACTATGGCATCTGATGTCAAGTTCTTGGTCTCTGATATCAGCTACCTTCCCAACCAAATTGAATGCCACGACTTCCCCATCGACGACCCTGACAGAGAACTCAAAGAATTGATGGGATCGGTGGATATCATTAAGGATGAAGTGCTGAAGCTAGCCAAGATGAATCAATGTAGTCACTTCCAGGATACTCCCAATGAAGAAGCTCATCCCATGGGATATGTTTCAATCACCCAACCTATTGGGTTTTTAGGAAAACTAAAATAAACATTATGTCTTCTCTATGTTTTTTTGTATATTTCTGAGCTAGCAGTTTGTTCGTTTTTACTCTTCCTTAGTTACTATTAACAGTAGGAACTCCTCTGCGAGCTTTTGTTGGATGCCAACTCTATTGGCAGTTTTTGTAGATCTCTTCTACCAACTCTTTTTTCCCAGAATTCGGCTTGCTTTGCACTGAATGGTTGTGCACAATCATTTTAATATATATACTCTAACTGTTTATGTTAAAAAAAATATGTGGGTTGAAGGGTCTGTCATTTTTATGAGACTACGAGTGTTGAGGATGAAAAGCACTTCCTCTTAGATTGTCCTGCACACACCCACATAAGATCTTGATTTCAAAATTTTTGTTACAATACGAACCTGCATAACATTCTATCTCATCAAAATTATAGTAATTTCATAACGCTCCTCTCCAAGCTTTTTAAGCATAGAAATAGAACTCTAAAGCAAACCAAGTAGTTTCTTACTTTTCATTCTTAAAATCTAATAAACCAAAATTAATCTAAATGAACATTAAGTATCATCAATATATAAAATAAAAATAAAAATATAATTTTTATTAAAGTAAAAAGCATAATTAATTCCAAATTAAAAAACATGCACTATTCATAAATCTTTATAGTAATCATTAAATTTATTTAATAAAATAAAATTAAAAAATGAACCTTCTACTATGTCTCTATATATCCACTATATATCATAACATAATTAAACGCATTTTGCAGAAAGAGTGTCCTTCCAAGGCTAAGATAGATGTCAAGAAACTCAAAACTTTACTTATGAGTAACCAAGGTTAAAGCTTATGCGCTGATATATTAACACTTATGGTATAATTAGGATTTATACATGATTTATTTTTTATGTTAATAAATATTTTTCAAGTTTCTAATTTAGATGGGACTTGTTTAAGGATATTGGATTTATTAATACATCACTAAGTAAAATCAAAGTTCTCAAGTTAATTAATATTTTTAAATATTATATTAGATATTTTTAAGTTAATTTGGATTTGATTAACTTAAAGCTAGAGTTTATTAAGATTTTTATTTTTTATTTAAATATATTTACAACATTAATATATGGTATTAATTAAAATTTGTATGCTATTAATAAAATTTAATAACTTATAATTTTTTTTTAAATTAGGTATTAATTTGTTGATTTTCAACATTGGTAATAGAAGACATGCAAATTGATTCATAGAGTTAAATACGAATAACAATAAATATGGCATACACAAGGCATCAATACATCAAACATAAATCACAATGGAAACCTTTCTCTTGACGAAAACCGGCTAACCAATGAGCTTTCACTCATTTATTAATCAAACATGCAAAACAGAGATTTACAATTGTGACTTGCTAGACCACAAATCACACATCATTACATAATCATGCTACACACTACTTTGTTACATCATGCATAGCCATTACATCTAATATATAGATGCAATACAACTAATTATTCATTAATGGCAATGCATAACTTCCTAACCACTTTGAATTATTATGTTGTAGTCAACTTGACTGGGTTGACTTTGGTTGATCATCCATTGAGCTTTTGGTCGTTCTGTCGACTTCCCTTGGACTAGTCATTTACCTTCAATGAAAGAATTTCCTTCAAAAACCATTCGAGAATACTCATAGTTTCACTAGATATTAAAGAACGCCTTCAAAAATCATTTTTGTTGAACCGCCCCCCAATACACCTTTCCAATTAAAAAAAACATCTATTTTTATTAGATATCCAAGATATCTATTTTTTCGTTGAAATTTTTAATAACCCTTTTTATTTTTACCCTTAGTATGGTGACATGACACAACCCTTACAACCCCTAGAAACCTTGCAAAGTTAAATGTGAAATCCTAGTGAGAGTATATATCTCTAGATGGGGAAAACCCCTTGAACACAAGTTCAATTCATACACAATTATTCCAATCAACTACACACAACCTTCTGGAGCAACCGAATCTGGTTGTCCGTTAGTCGAATCCGATTATCATTGTAATAATGAATATGAATAATAATAATATATTGGATGATGAATATTACAATGATGTCTTGGCCTTAAATATGGTTTGGACATTCATGATGAGGAGACACCTCCTTTCATTCTAACCTAACTATAAATTATTTAATTATTTAATTATAATCTTATTTTATGTTCATTACATTGCCACTCCCTTTAAGGAAGCTTTGTCCTCAAAGCTTAGATTATTGTCTTTTCATTCTCGTTTTGTGTCGAAACAATGTCATTACTTCATTTATGTTTTTTTTAGAACTTGTATTAGGTATGTGCTTGGTCTTTCCGCAATAGTTTGTCATTTTCCTTTCATTTGTAACTTGAATTTGTACCCCATTATGTTTAATATTGTTGTCCCATTTTCCATGTACATGAATATGAGGAATATTCTTGTGACTAACCATATCAAGTGTTGTTTTAGAGATCGCTTGTCCCACAAAACTCATGATGTCATCATGTAATGTTTCCATTTTATTATCCTTACAATTTATCTCAAGAAGTGGCGTTTCGTGAGGCTTCTCACACTCTAAGTCACCTGACAGTGTTACATTTAGGTTTCTCCAGTGTGGTAGAAGAGTTAAGGTAGAAGATGAATCTACGATATCTGATTCCTTTGACTTGGATTCCTTTGCATATTGTAGGATCCATCTTTTGTCATTGTATGGATCGTCCTTATTGTCAATGATACTAGCTCGACTCTCATTATGATCTTGGTCGAGCTTATCTTTATCAAATATATTATTGGCATTTTGGTCATCCCTACGATATTTAGTCTCCTTGTCTTGTTTATTGTCTTGATCAATTTTGTTACTCTCATTTATGTTGACATAGTGGTCCAACATATCTGAGTTACTGATATGGTTTGTATTTGACCTTAGTCTTTGTAACATTTCCATTATCATGGTATTCTGGTTCTTTGTCATGATGCTCAAGTTTTGTGCCATGGTGCTTATGTTCTGTGTCATCACACACATCTCGTCATCTAATTCTTTTTGTTTCTCGTGCATGATGTCTACTCTGTCATCAAGTTTTCTTCCTAGTACTAGAACAACATCTTCTTTGATTTCTTTCTTAAGTGCCTTGTTATTTTTCGTTTCTTCTCTGAATTTTTCTTGGTTGGCAACGAAGGCCTTGATGTCCTTCTCCAATTTCTCAAGTTTGTCTTTTAATTCTGTCATAGCCTCGGTCCTTTTATGCAAATGTGTGTATTTTGAATTTTATTTTGACTTATGCAGGAATAAAAGACAACTAGTGTCTTTGAAATAATTAATGAATTAATAATTATTATTATAATTAATTTATGTGTTGAAATAAAATAATAAATATAAAAATATTATATTTAAATATTTTATTAAANGGAAGCTAAGCGGAGAGAGATATGGGTGAAATGGAGCAGCGGAAGAAATCAGGAATTGATGAGCCGAGTCCGAGCTCAAGTAGGAATTGATGAGCCAAGTCCCAACTCAGAGTGCAGAAGTGAATCCGCTCTGATACCAAATGGAGCAACCGAATCCGGTTGTCCATTAGTCGAATCCGACTATCATTGTAATAATGAATATGAATAATAATAATATATTGGATGATGAATATTACAATGATGTCTTGGCCTTAAATATGGTTTGGACATTCCTGATGAGGAGACACCTCCTTTCATTCTAACCTGACTATAAATTATTTAATTATTTAACTATAATATTATTTTATGTTCATTACACCTTCACTCACAGATCATACATATTCAAAGACCACTCCAATTGCACACAATCAAATTCACACCATATTCACACTTCCTATTTATTCAAAGACTAACATGATTTCACACACAAGATTATTCACACCAACTTTAGACAAAGAGTACCCTTTGAAATCCCTATATAAATAATTATAAACCCCCTTAATATCTATATGTTTTTGATATATTAAAAATACCTCTTGACCCCTATATACCAGGAAATAATGATTGTTTCCATTTTTTACAATATCAAATCCCCCAATATGAACTCATATGTTGTAATATTGTATACTTAGTGAACCACGTGCAAGTGATGGCGATGACACCTAGCCCATAAATTCTTCCTCCACATGTTGATCTTAGACTTTGACATGACCACAAGCATGATGACCATCGAGTGGATGATGAACAAGGATCGAGTGAATGGGATACAACAAAACCAAGGTTAGAGGGATTGGAGACAATTCACACCAATTGCAATGAAGACCCAATCATTGATTGCTATTTGGGTGATGTTGTTTCCATGTGTGGGTCTTAATGTTGAAAAAATAGGCAAACTCCTTAAGAATTCTCAGAATTGACTAATGCGTCTTTCTTACCGAGTCTCTCAACCTTATACATAACATACTTCTCCTCCCCCTAGAAATTTAGAGCATGTTATACAGTATTTATGCTTCCTTCCTCCCTCTATGTTAAGTCTCCTAGTAAGGAATGCCTTTAACCCCCTCTTAGTTTTGATTGGTTCTAATTGTTGGGTGACAAGGGCCCTATCTATCTCTTCTTATGGGTCTGTTTAGGTTGTTGGGATAGTTCTTTGCAAAGGTTTTTCTCATTTTCTTTACTTTGGAGGCCATTTACATACCTTTTAGTCTAGTCTACTTGTCACCTCCTCCCCTATGGTGGGTTGTGGTCAAGGTCAATATTAAGGACGAGTGAGGCAGTTACCCATAGCCTCAAGCCCGACATAAAGCTTGAAAAAATGAGGATTCCTACTTTTGACGCATCCCCCATCATATTTAAATGGAAGTTTCAAAGGAAAAGGCCTGGGATCAAATGGAATAGGGGTTGACTTGCAATGAAGAGACTGATTATGAAATGTAGCCTCTAGTTTTCGATGCAGACACTTTGATATCCAAAGATACAAAGTATTACATAATAGTTGCATTATATTGGAAAATTAAATCCCTTTTAGGAAATGTATTAATGGACGTCAAGTAGGAAAGGGGAGAGTTTGTTTTCCAAATGGGTAAAACCTAGGACCAAATTCAAAAGGTGGACTCTAATTTGAATGTTTTAATCAAGGAAGTCAAGAAACTGAACTTTGTTGTTGGGGAACCTAAGACATATCAAGCTCATAAGGTGCTAAGGATATTTATCTATGACGGGGGCATTGATGCTTGATTATGTTTTTGTCTTATTATACTTTTAAATTTTATGTTATCTTAGTTTAGCCCAAGATAGTATAGCTCTTTGCATTTACTCTTTTTGTACCAAAAAAATATTAATTAATTAGTATGATTGTGTGGAAATCAAATGATAATTTATTGTTTTTCGTCTAGTTTGGTTTCCGTAGAGACAAACCAACCAAAACTTCCTCTCTATATTTTTTATTATTAATTAATATAATTCCTATAACTTGAATTTTTTTTATCAATCTATTTATGTGCTTATTGTTTTACATTATTCAAATCAATTACTGTATTTGATATAAAAAAATATCATCATTAATGTATATACGTGGAAGTATATACAAATATTATTTATAATATTTGAAAGAGAAGATGTCTAAAAAAACAATTTTCATTATCAACTTTTTATTTATAAACCATCACATTCTTAAAATATTTTTGGATATTAATTCAATTTTTAAATAAAATAATTTTATATATTTATCAAACTTCTTATCAAAACATTTGTAGTATACTTCAACTTTCTATTCATCTATCCTCATCATGCATCCTATAAAATTAGATACATATTTATGATTTAACCCTTAACCAAAAAATATTTTTTATTTTTAACTTGTTTTCATTTTGATAAATGCTAATTCCATTTATCATATACTATTAAATACATATTCATGATTTATCCACTAACCAACACCATTTTAAAAAAATATTATTATTATGATTTTTTAACCTGTTTTCATATGGATAGATGCTAATTCCAAAACTTCTGGCACATTGGCATGATTGCAATGCCTCCTTTACGTACACATAATATTATTATTTTTATATTATTTAAAATTAAATCATGAAATAAACATTATTCAATTCCATTAATATATTTAATAAAAAAAATGAATCTTAATGTATTCATGTGTGACTATATTTATATTACTTAGAAAAAGGCAGGTCTAACAACAACTTCCACTAAAAACCTTTTCTTGATAACAAGTGAAACAAATTGTTTATAACTAATCACGTTTTCCTTTTAGAAAGTGAAAAATATGGATTTTAACAATGAATACAAATTGAATTTAAAGGTAACTTGAAAGGCACTTCAATGGTGGCAAACAAAAACATCTTCTAACTTTTTCTTTTTAATAAGTCAAACAAACAACAACCCCCCACTCCTTTTTCTTTTTTAAAGGCAAACACATTGTTTTAAGAATTCTTATAATGAATACAAATATTCAAATGATTTGACAAAGTTGGATGGAGAAATTTGAAGATTCCATCATGATAACTTTAATTAAGTATGAATGTTTTAAGAAATTTTCATTATAGATATAAATTGAATTTATGGATTGAGAAATTTGAAATTTTCATCATGATAATTTTGATTAATTATAATTCTTTTAAAACATTTTCATAATAAATATAAATTGAATTTAAAAATATCAAATATTTAATTTGAAAATATTATGTTACCATTTTAAATAATTATAATTCTCAAATAATTTTGAATATTATAAATAGTTTGTGTTCATTAAAAACCACGAAACGCGTGAGGATGAGATTATCATCATGTTTTTTTAGGTATTTCTTCTCTTTCGAGTAGAGGGATTAGTCAAAAATATGTAGTGTGGGTACTTGTTAGATGTAGAATTTAATTATGCATCCAACGAGTGCCTCCACTTGAAATTTGAGTAAAAACACGAGATATCTTTAAAATATGAAGAAAAAAGTAGTTTTTTTTTCCTCAAAAATTAATAAATATTATTTTATTATTTTCCTAAGGAGGCTCATTTTAAACCCCAAATTTCCTATAATAATCAAGTGATACAAAGTGATTGTATTGATTGACAGTGGCAATGCCCATAATTTTTTTCATATGAGAGTGGCTAAAGAAACCCATAATTATGTTTGCACCATATCTAATTTTCCTTTATGATAGCCAATGGTGGTATGATGAAGTGTGGTGGTCGATGTGAGAATGTGAAACTTTTAATGGGTAGCATCATCCCATAACTCACATATTTTCTATGAAAACGGCTAGGTGTGACATAGTTCCCACAGTAAAATGATTATATATTTTGGGACATACCAACATAGATTTCAAGAATTTATACATGAGCTTCATTAAGGAAATAAACATATCCACAAGGGGATTACATTTGATTCACTTGAAATTGTTGTCTCTTATTATATGGAAAATTTATTGAAGAAATTTTACTTAAGAATTATTCCATAATTCCATTCCCTATTAGTTGAAAAATCTATTATGAATCAAATAAGAGTTTCACCCTGATTTGCAATTAGTACTCTCTAAACATCAATATGAAATTGAAACACCCTACGGTCTACCACCTTCATGTGAAGAGAATGACCATGGTATTCCAATGATTCCAAGTATTTAACCATTCAATATGAATCCTTATAGGCACCCTTTCACACAAAATAATGAAATAAAAATATCATTAAGGAATTGTTATAGGTGGGAGTCATATGTCTTAAGATCATTGCTTATTCATATTCTCTAGTGAACATGGTATTTAAAAAAGGAGGGTGTTTGGTGCACATGTTCTAATCTTTTGGATGTTCAATAATAGGTTGACTATCAAAAATAAATTTCCATTCTGATCATTGATGAGATTCCAAAAGCTAATGTTTCCACAAAATCTGATCTTTATTATCGATATCACAATAGTACAAAGAGAACACCCTTTAGTGGATATTTTGACAGAATCTCCAATAAAAATAAAATGGAGGTGGATTAAAAAAAAAAAATGGCGACTGAAGGTTTGTCTCCAATGCGTCCATTATATATAAGCAAACCGCTTAGCTTTATTAATATTTATGAATGCACCAGACAAAAAATCTAAAATAATAAAACCTGTGCTCCTAACAAAGACATGAGCATCGATGCATTTACTAATGACACGTCAAAATCATTAAAATGATTTCAAAATTTAAAATGTAATATGTAGATTATTCAGTGCACTTTTTAAATATAAATGCATTAATTTTTTTCTTAACAACGCACTCAAAGGCTATTTTTTTCAAAAAAAAAAATGTCACGTTGCGTTGTTTAAAACTCAATGCACCGCTACGATTAGATTTCAATATAATGATCAGTGCATTTTATCAAAATACACCATACATTAATGAAATAATTGAAAAAATATAAAAACATAACATATACATTTTTTCGTGTGCTTATTGCATAGACAACACTAGTGCTTCATAAAATTTACCTACACACCATGTTAGGGTAGAATAAAATTTAAAAAATGGATTGTAAAATCATTTTTTTACATTATTGTAGTGCTTCTTTAGAGCCATGCAAGCACCAGTGTTCAAATACTTACAAAATCGCTTCATGCTATAGTGTTACTGTACCACCATACTCGCCAATTTTTGTGCATCCAACGGTGATTTGTGTTCATTTTGGAATTTCCAAACAATACAATTTTTTTCATTTTTTTATGTACATGACAATCATGACCCCTTGGCCCGAAAGGCACAGGAAAATCAATTGTTATCCTTCAATTTAAATTTGCTATGGATTAATTTTGATATTCAACTTTGTATAGTTAAAATTATTCCATTTATAAATAAATAAAAAATTTATTGTTGCTCCCTTGGAACTTGATGTGCATTAGCATTGTCATGTACCCCAAATTGCAATAACATTTTATGTTTAAAGAAGACAATATATTTTATTTTTATTGTAAAGTTTGTGACTATTGACCATGTGGGGTCAAGTATGATTGTAATTAATTATGTTGAATATTTTATTAGTTAATAAATAAAATATGAGACAAACAACCACTTCTTGTTGTCGCAGGCGACAACTTCCTTAATTTTGGGGTCATGTTCCTCAAGAAAGTGGAACAAGAGAAGGTGGCTCATTAAGTGAAAAACTGACCAAAAAGACCTAGGCATGCATATATTTACCCATCGAATTCAACATGAGGTTGTTTAATGTTTAGCTTGTGAAATTTATGAAGTTGAGGAATATGCACAAGAGATTCAATGAGGGGAAAGGCAGAAGTGGCTTGAGTGTTAATACTATTTTAGAAATAGTGCATCTTGTCAGCTGAGTTCTTTACTACATAGGGCAGAATTACTGTTGTTAATTACTTCTATGGAGTTGCATGGGTTTTCAAGCCCATCATTTTCCTCAATGCTTTCAACCTGGTGGATCAGTGGACAGGCTCAGAGGTCCTAAGACAAGCAGTTGAGCTATCTTCAGAAATTGGTTGGGTGGAATGAGCTCCTTAGGTTGTTTGTCTCCTCTACAAGTTATCAGGTTCTAATGTGTTATTTTATTTACCTTATGCAAGTAAAAGTACTGGGATGAAAGTAGTTATGATTAGAATTATTATTATTACTGGATAAATTGTTTTTGCAATTAGACTGTGTAAATCTGTTTTTATTTCAAAGAAATTTTTTGGTTAAGTTTATATGAATAAATGACCTAGAGTTAGAATTATTTGATTAATGGATGAAATCCCTTGCTTTATCTTTCCACCCATCAAAAGATGAAGTACTCTAGTACAACAGGTTTGTTTAAAAGGTAAATAAGATTGATTTAAAAGTAAAATAGATGATTTAAATCTACTCTAACTTTAGCAGCGTTCACTGATTATCTTAGTTAGTTTTATAATCATTCTTTGATTCTAGAACGCTTACATGTACTTAAAATATCTAGGAATAGTACTGTAAGTTTAGGTTACATAAACAATAATCAGTTTTGAGTATAAAAACTCTAATAAATACTAAATGCAATATACTTACATTCACTTAGTAAATAAATAAATCAAGCATGCTTTAACACAGTAAAATCTTCTTATAGTCAATGTCTTTCTAGTTATAATATTTTATTATACAAGTTAAACTTCAAACTATGTTAGTTAAATATGCAATACTGAAGTTCCATTGTTTGACTATTTGAGTTAGTATTAGATTATTTATTGTATTATACAAACCAATTTAAAATACTTAATGAACTAAGTTGTACATAACCATAATTATTTCTATTATTATAATCAGTAAACTGTTTTGTTCTAAATACATAAAACTGCTTAGTTAAAACAAAGAAAAATAGAACCTAGGTTAACTTTCTCAGTATTTCTATGTTAAAAAAAAGAAAAAAGAAAAAAAAAAGTTACCTTAATTGTTTGCTAAATGGCTTAAAGTATTGTAAACACTATGTTTAATTTTGAACAACTAATTACTATCGAAATAATTATTCAACTTCATAAGTAAATCAAGAGGTAGTTTCCAGGTTTTTCTTTTAAAATGAAACTAATATAATTCAGCTAGTATTTATATCATCAATTATCGAAGTTAAAGGATAACCTGTATAATCAAAGTATTTTTATAAAAGAAAAACTAAACCATAGAATATTTCTTTTACATCACAGTAATTAATTAAAATTTCATTAACTAATGTGCTAACTCGTTTTACCTTTTTTACAGCCGTAGTAGTTTTTACAAGTTTTAGACAGGCCGTAAGAAAACTCCTTACCAAACCTTTTTTACTATGCTTTAGGAAAACAAGTTAAGCAATACAGTTTAAATCATATTAATCTAATTATCTGAACCACTAAATGCAAACCAAAACCTAGGGCAATCTTTTACATTATTACATTTATAGATAAGAAAATTAAATAATTATTTACCAGTCATAGCCGAAGTAATTTTTATAAATAAACTCAGGCCATAAAACCTAGAAACAAGTCAATACTTTTAATCATCATGTTCAAACCGTAATATTTGCATGTTTGTCTTTTATAAATAAAGTCTTTAAACAGAGTTTTTAATTATCAAACAATACTCAACAATCGCCATAACGTGTAAGGCCAAAATACCTTAATATAACTATAGTCCCGATAAACTGCAGAGTTGAGCAATCAAGCCAAAGAAGCTTCATTTAAGCATTGCAGATAAACAAACTTTTTTTTAAATCGGAATATTATTTTACCTTATTCTTTTTTTTACAAGAACTGAAGTTCATAGTGAAACCCTAAGGAAACAAAAACACATATCTGCCTTATCGAACTGAATTCTATCATATTATCATCGCAAGACCAGCACGACGAAGAGCATCCTTAGGATGAGACCGAAACTTACCCAAGTCAATCGAGCTCATACCCTTCACTTGCAGAGCTTCACCATCAAAACTATTGACTGTGCAATGCCTTCAAGGAACACCTAATAGCCAACAGTAAAGGCTTAGAACTTACCTTAATAATTTTCGTAATAAAAAAATGAAGGATTAAATGATTGAATCTTCAAAACAACTTACCAATTAATTGTTAAGCTCATGACGGTGGAAGTAAATCTGAGTTTAGTCTTGATAATTCCCAAGCAAATCAAAGGTGACCATTGAATCAACATTGTAGGCAAGGAACCAGTCCTCTAAAACTTGCAAATGTCCACTATCGAGGTCTAGTTTTACTAATGGTTAAAACCCATGTTTTAAACATGTAAACACCGCGGCTAGCTCAAACAACAGTGAGAACCAAAACCTACGAACTGTAAACAACATGGCCCAAAACAAGGATGATCTTGGTGGCAGAGCTCCGAAAGGGCCGAAGGTTTGTCGATACCACTCCCCCTCCTGCAAAACCATAAACAACAAAGAGAAACGAGCAGTTTTAGGGCTTTTGTTTAATGTTTGGTGCTTAGGGTCTTAAACCCAAAAACTCTCCCTTGAATGAATAGCCTCCACCTGGACTCCACTAAGCTTGGAATTTTCTCATGCATTGGTATAGTTGGATTAGCACTTTATCCCTGCATAGATTTGTAAATATAATGCTCTTACATGGTAAAACGATTTTAATAAAACTATAATATAATAAAGTTAAGAGCTAGGTAAAGTTGTGTTAAGTATGTTATAATGTATAGTATTAATTCTATGATTTGGAACATGTATAGGAAGAGGGAAGCATTATACATCATCCATATATACCTAGTAAAACGTTTAAAACTAAATCATAGTTCTATGCATGGATTGCATGTCAAGATAGAGTATTTTATCATACATTATTTATGTGTCTACTTAGTTGTCAATGTTGAAGCTATTTTCTAACTATTTTTTCTCTACTCATGTTAACCTTTTATCGTATGTAAGCTTTAGGTTTTACATGGTAAAAACCTTAGTTAAAAGAAAACAATGTGGATGTAATCCAATATTACATCAACTGAAAGCATGATAATAATTACATATAGTCATACATATAAGAATAAATGATTTTCACTACCTTTCCCATTCACCTAGATCAGGGATGATTTTAAGGAACCATACTTATTTAAAATTGTATAAATGTTGGAAAATATTACCAATTCTTAAAACACCAACTATAAAATGATTGGCGATATTTTTCAAAAAATATTTTAATTTCCAAGGATTTTATATCATTTATATAATAATTTGGCAATTTTTAGGGTGAAAAAATTTTACCCCATCAAAATTGGGCGAAATAGGGCTTCAAAAAATGCAAAATGGCGAATCTTTTTTGGGAGAAAAACATGGAAAAATAGCCCACTGGGCTAAAATTCACCCCTAAAATTATCCCTGACCTAGATAGGGCAGACTTTTCTTCCTAACTTACTTTTTTAGTCTTAAGAGCTTTAGCATTCTACTTCATAACCTGGAAGAAAGTTTACCTGTAAAACCGTACAAGAATCGTTTTCTGCATTAGCTTTGAAAAAACTAAGTAAGCCTCGGGCCAACATCAATCCCCTTTAATAAGACAAGCATACAACTATCATAAGCATGCACATACTGTAAATAAAAATAATCGATCTGAAATCCCTAAGTCTCTAACTCTATAACTTTCAACACTAAGAGAAATCAACGATAAAATGAATGTTGTTGGTAGAAAATATGTTTCAAGTTAGTAAATAATTCTGTAATCTCTAGTTTCAGTTAGTCAAGAATTTTAACTGTTAAGTTTCTCTTATTGTTATATCTTGAAATCTACTAAAGATAGTTATTAAGCTAACATTGTTAGGCTATGACTTAGCATTAATTGTCACGCAGAAAAATTTTAAATTTTTATGAAATTTTGGAATGTTACATATGGTATCAGAGCACACGTTCAACACTAGGCCTGAAGTGTCTCAACTCATGTAAACAAAAAATAAATAGAAAGTATGCGTACTGATTTATGACTTTAAATGTTGTTGTACAGAAAATTTTCTGAACTAGAATTGCAGGTATGGAAGGACTCGAAGAGTATGCTGAAGAGGGGTCCCCACTAAATGAACAAAGTAATTCTAGAAAAGAACCTGTTAAAGAAGATATAACTAATAATTCATCATAATTGCTACAAACAGTTAAATATTTAAAAACTGGAATGGAGACTATTAAAAAAGAGAATGAGAGAATCCTAAGAGCTCAAGAGGAGCTGAACCAAATACTACTGGAAAAATTTCATAACAAAGGTAAAGGTAAATAGATAGAATTTGATAATACGTCCTGTCAACATATGTAGAAATTCCAAATCCTTGATGGCATAAGGAATTTCATAAACAAGCTAAGGATCTAGACACACAATTAACCTCACAGAGAATTGTAGAGAATTAGAATAAGGAGAGAAGAAGAAGAATTAATGAACACACATTAATGAATGATCAATAAATGATAATTGATATTATTACATAGATAATACATAATTATAAAGGAAAAAGGAGTTGCTATAAGACAACTGAAGTTAGCTCATAAAGCAGGCTTACTAATTATGATAAACCCCATAGTTGGCTAAAGCACATTCCTAATCTATCAAGGACTTCACGAATTATAAATAGCATGTGTGAGTGATGATGAGTGAAGGAAATACTTGTTAATCCTGGAATATAGAGAGAAAATAATGGAGGACAGGTTGGGAACAAAAGATATCAATTTCCTAGTTGACTAGGTTTACCTTATCCACAGAAAAGTAGGATAAAGAAAATACAGCAGAATAAAGTAGAATCTGTTGTAAAGCGCAGTTACCAATTTTAGATGGCCATAAAGTGGTCAAGATCAACCCAGAATCAGAAATAAATCATTCCTGGGATATAGATGGAAAGTGTTGACTCTAAGGTGCAAGTGGATGCCAACTATCTAATCTAGTGGGTAGTTAATTAATCAAATAATGATTAAATATTTTATGACTGGGTTTTAGATATTCCAACACCCCCCCTTTAAGCTTGACTTTATGATGATATTTCTAAACTACTAAGAAATAAATATGCATATAGGGCCCAGCAACAAAGCTATGGTCACCCTTTTACAATTTATCTTGTCCAAAGAAATGAGGAAAGAGGCAAAACCACAAGAGGAAAATCCTCCCTCAAGAAAGGACATGAAAATCAATACAAAAAAAATGTTCAACTACTGGTGTTGCTACTACTCCAAACTAAATGTTGATGTCTGGAGGAATCTTCTTCTTGGGAAGAAGTTAAATCTACTCACCTGGATCAAAAACATAAACAACTGCAAGATGGATACTAGGACCATGTAGAACAACTGAGATCCAATGATGTGAAGGAAATACTAAAGGATCTTGAGACTTGTAATCAGCTCCAAGATGATGAGATGACTTGAAATTCAAACCAATAGATATGAAATGAGCTCTATATAGGTGAAATAACTATCCAAGCAAATGTATAATGTCTCCATATTTATTTGCACAAAGAGGATGTGTGCAAGTGATCAAGTAGGAACATAGAGAAGGAATAGGATCAAAGAGTGCGAATGCATGGGCTCCATGGGTTGATATAGCTTCCAAAAAATCCAAGAGATCACAAATAATAACAACAATAGACTCATGGGAATAGGCTGGTAAAGAATCCTCTATGGTAGAAGTATGTAAGGAGGAAAGATAGTGATGTTCAAAATCTTCAAGGAGGCTCTGAGAATTAGTGCCAAAAACAAAGGAGGAGCTGCAAAATCGCATGGGATCAAGTATGGTAAGTGGTAAGACACTAAAAGGACTTGATTTGGCTAAGCAAACATCCTAGACGTCACTAGGTTGCACACCATCAAGAAGAGAGGCATGCACAAAGTGTGAGAAGTCTGGCATATGGATCTCAAAATCCATGATAGAAGACATAGAGAACATGTGTGAGTGAATCATCAATAGAAATATCATCTCCATTAGTCACTTGTTTTTCATCAACAACATCATAAAAAGATGAATCAAGATCTTCTACTTCAAGAGACACAGAAAAATATGGCTCTTCAATATTTTCTTCTTGATTGAAAGAGGAAGAATTCGAATCAAAGAGAGTAGTAGCAATAGGAACTATATGAGAAACTTCTTCTTCATGATCAAATTCATTAGAGACTATAGAGGCTGAGACATCTTGAGATAGAGAAATCATTAAGGAGCTAGAGACACTCTCCACGTAGCTATAAGGATCCTCATTATCCTTTCTCAAAACTCTATCCAATGTTGTCCATAGATCCTTTGGGTATTCAACATAATCAATAAGGTAGCGCATGCTTGGAGAGATAGCTATACAAATAGCTCCAATTTCTTTATCACAGTCATTCAACCAATCACTTGGATCTTCATAAGACTCTTCACCAGATCCAATAGATATCTCATAGAGACCTTATATCTTTAGATATGAAATCATCTTCAATTTCCACTCTAAATAGCTTGTGAATGGAGAAAGAAGAGGAACTGGTGCTCTTGAATCCATTTGAAGTTGAACCTGCAAAATAAACCTCCAAATATGAAAAGGAGGATTAATTAATGAACTCTCAAATATCTAATATCATGCAGAGCTTTGATATCTTGTGCTTTGATACCATGTAGAAATTCTAAAGCCTTGATGGCATACGGAATTTCATAAACAAGCTAAGGATCTAGGAACACATTTAACCTCACAGAGAATTATAGAGAATTAGCACAAGGAGAGAAGAATAAGAATTAATGAAAACACATTAATGAATGATAATTGATATTATTACATAGGTAATACATCATTATAAAGGAAAAAGGAGTTGATAGAAGACAACTCAAGCTAGCTCATAAAGCAGACTTACTAATTATGATAAACCCCATAGTTGGCTAAAGCACATTCATAATCTATCAAGGACCTCACAAATTAGCAATAGCATGTGTGAGTGATGATGAGTGAAGGAAATAATTTCTAATCCTGGAATATGGAGAGAAACTAATGGAGAATGGGTTGGAAACAAAAGCTACTAGTTTCCTAGTTGACTAGCTTTACCTTATCCACAAAAAAATAGGATAAAGCAAATAAAGCAGAATAAAAAAGAATCTGCTATAAATCCCAGTAACCAATTCTGGATGGCCATAAAGTGGTCCAGATCAACCCAGAATCAGAAATAAATCATTCCTAGAATATAGATGGCAAGTGTTGACTCTAAAGTGCAAGTGGATGCCAACTATCTAAGCTAGTGGGTGGGTAATTAATCAAATAATGATTAATTATTTTATGACTGGGTTTAGGATATTCCAACAACATAAGAGTAAAAGATCAAAACACTCTAAAATTGAAAGCAGTTCTTCTTCTGAAATTTACGGTGACTCACACAGGAAGAAACACCAGTATTCTAGTGAGGATAATTATCATTCTAGAAAGAAGAAATATAATCCATATGAAGATAATTATTGAGAGTTTAAAAAGATTAAACCACCAACTTTTAAAGTCGAAACAGAAAAATGAGAGGAAGTCGAAGCATGGCTGCCCGGGATGAAAAAGTACTTCCAAATATATAATTACTCAAATTAGTTAAAAATGAGAATGGAAATATATAACTTAATTGGAAAAGCCGACATCTTGTGGCGGGACATAAAACGAGTAAAAGGCATAAAAGAAAATAATATAAACTGGAACACTTTTAAAAAGTAGTACTTTAAAAATAAATTTCTGTCGGAGTAGTATTATGAGGAGCGAACTAAAGATTTTTATGATTTGAAGTTGGAAACTATGAATATGAAAGAGTTAAATAGTACATTTTTAAGCTTACTGCGTTATGTGCCTTATATTGTGGATGAAAAACCCAAGGTGCAGCGGTTTTTGAGTTGTTTACCTTTTCACATTAAGGATAGAATTGAATATGATAATCCTAAAACCCTTGAAGAGGCCATACAAAAAGCAAATTTTTGCTATGAGTAGAACCGAAAAAGGGAGAACATGCCAAACTAGAAGGCCAAGAGGTCTAATAATTTTGAACACGAAAAGAAGGGTTTCACACCTAATTAGAATTTTGGGAACAATAACTCATGCAATGTTCCTAATAAAAATTTTCAAGGAAATAAAAGTAACTTACAGCAAAACCCTACTGGCCCAAGAAATAAAGAATTTGCGAATAATCATAATAATTACGCTAAAAATAACGAACATAAAGAACCGATAAAATGCTGGGATTTCCAGGGACCTCACTATGCATCAGTCTATCCAAACAGAAAGAAGACTATCAACAACATTCATACTATGCAGGAAGAAATGATGGTTGGTAATGTAGCAAGAGGGATGGCCATAATCAATGCAGCATTGGAAAACAAACAAGCTGAATGTCAGACTTCCATGGTGGAAGTAGAAGGTATGCTGAACCATAAACCCATTGGTATTTTAATTGACCCAAGGGATAGCCTGAGTCATGTTTTTCCTAGTTTAGTAGAGAAAAATAAACTACCAGTAGAGAAATTTGCAAAGTCATGGCTGGTTCAATTAGCTTTAGGAGCAAAAAGGAAAGTAATTAATTTTGTGAAAGATTGTACTTTATTTATGAACCAGATTGAAACTTCTGTAAAGCTAAATGTACTTCCTTTAGGCTCCTATGATGTGTTAATTGGGATGGATTGGTTGGAACAACATCGAGTAGTGTTGAATTATTTTGATAAAACTTTTACCTATTTAAATAATGAAGGAGAAATAGTCACAGTAAAAGGAATTCCTGAGAAAACATCAATCACATAGATTTCTGCCTTACAACTAAAAAGGGTGGTTCGGAAGGGATGTAAAGATTTTGTTATAACCAAAACTAATGAAGAACACATTAATAATGAAGACAAAGTAAAATTAGAAGATATACCAATTCTAAGAGGTTTTTTAGATGTGTTTCTGGAAGAAATTTTAGGATTTCCTCCGAAAAGAGAACTGGATTTCACTATTGAGCTAGTACCCAGTGCGGTGCCTAACTCAAAATCCCCTTACTGGATGAACATCCTGGAGCTTAATGAACTAAAATCACAACTAAAGGAACTGATAGATTAAAAAAAAAAGGACGGTACTCTACGCTTATGCATTGACTATCGTCAGCTTAATAAGATGACAATTAAAAATAGATACTCGTTGCCCTGCATAAATGATCTATTCGATCAATTACGCGGAGCAGCAATATTCTAAAAAATTGACTTAAGATCCGGTTATCATCAAGTCCAGATTAAGGATGATGATATTTTCAAAATGAATTTCAAGACCAGATATGGTCACTATGAGTTCGTTGTCATGCCATTTTGGCTCACTAATGCCCCGAATGTCTTCACGTGTTTAATGAACAACGTATTACATAAATATCTCGATAAATTTGTAGTAGTTTTTATTTATGATATTTTAATCTATTCTAAAACTAAAGAAGAGCACGAAGAACATTTAAAAATTGTTTTACAAGTGTTAAGGGAACACCAGTTGTATGCCAAGTTCAGTAAATGCAACTTCTTCAAAGATAAAATACAATACTTGGATCACGTAATAACTAAAGATGGGATCTTGGTTGATCCAGATAAGATAAAAACAATTAACGAATGGCCGGTCCCAAAGGATGTGACTGATGTGCGGTAATTCATGGGGATCACCGGTTATTATTGAAGATTCATTGAGGGATTCTCAAGAATTGAGAATCCCATAACTTCTTTATAGAATAAAGGGAAAAAATTTGAATGGAATAAAAAATGTGAAGAGAGTTATAAGAAATTAAAAGAATTATTAACTACTGCACCAATTTTAAGAATTGTTGATCCTAACAAATACTTTGTTGTATGCACTGATGCATGCAACGATGGCCTTGGTGGGGTCTTAACTCAAGAAGTACACGTAATAGCATACAAGTCGAGGAAACTTAAAATTTATGAGAAAAATTATGCTACTTACAATCTAGAACTGGCTGTCGTGATACATGCTTTAAAGGTGTGGTGCCATCACTTGATCGAAAGAAAATTTATGTTAATGATGGATAATAAGGGTTTAAAGTATATGTTGGATCAACCAAATTTAAACGCAAGGAAAGCTAGGTGGCTAGCTTTCCTTAGCGAGTATGATTTCGAGATTCAACATATCAAGGGAAAATAAAATAAAGTAGTTGATGCTTTGACTTGACATGCAAGATTGAATTTTATGGCAGCAATCAGTACTTATAAAATATATTTAGAAGATCAGCGTGAAGAAGGGGTAAAATTGGATGAAAATTATCAAAAATTACAAGCTAAAGTGGCAGAAAATGTAACTGAAAGTTTAAGTACATGTTACAGTCTAAATGAAAAAGGGTTAATACTTTATAAAAACAGGTTGTATATACCTAACATACATAAAATTAAGCTTCTGATTTTAAATGAAATACATAAGACTCCCTACTCTGGGCACCCTGGCCATCAAAAGACAATAACTATGTTGTAGAAATATTATTTTTGGCCAAATATGAAGAATGAATTGGTGGAATATATTGCTAGATGCTTTGAATGTCAATAGGTTAAGACTGAACATTAGAATCCAGCCATTTTATTACATCTGTTACCAATTCGTAGCTGGAAATGGGAAATAATCAGTCTTGATTTCATTACATATTTTCATAGAAATTAGAATCAGAATGATTCAATAATGGTAGTCATTGACAAACTCAGTAAATCAACCCATTTTATACCAGTAAAAAACACTCATAAAGATGCTAATATTGTTGAAATATTTATGAAACAAAATTTTCATTTGCATGGGATACCAAAAGTTATAATCTCTAACAAGGACCCTAAGTTCATGGGAAACTTTTGGAAATATTTATTTAAAGGTTTAAATACTACTTTAAATTTCAGTACATCTTTTCAACTGCAGATGGATGGACAGACTGAAAGGGTAAATCAAATCTTGGAAGATATGTTAAGGATGTATGTTAGAGAACATCCAAGTAAATGGGAGAACTACTTACACTTGGTTGAGTTTGCATACAACAACCACTACCAAGATTCAACAAAATTCATCCCATTTAGACTTCTGTATGGTAGAAAATGCAATACTCCCATCTCATGGAGTAACCCAGTTGACAAGTTAGTACTAGGAACTGAGTTATTAAAGGAGATGGAATTAATCATGAAGCAAGTACAAGGTAATTTGAAGGTTTCACAAGACAGACAAAAGATTCAAGCAGATCTTAAATGAACTCAAAAAGAGTTCTAGGTGGACAAACCTATTTTCATAAAGGTAAAACCTAAAAAGAGTTCTTTAAAGTTAGGAAGATGTGCTAAGTAAGCACCCAAGTACTGTGGGCCCTTTGAAATATTGTCTAGAGTTGGACGAGTGGAATACCAATTGGCCTTACCATCAAATCTCAAAATTCATAATGTTTTTCACATTTTTGTTTTAAAAAGATATGTGCATGATGCTACTCATGTTATAAATTAGAATGATGTGCAGGTGGAACCCAAAGGAGGTTTTCTGGTGGAACCAGATTGTATCCTCGACAAGAGGTAGATCTTGCTTTGGAATTGCACCATTGGGTACGTGAAGGTGCAATGGAAGCACCTTAATTCAGAAGAAGCAACCTAGGAACTGGAGAGTCATATGTGGGAAGCATGTCCAATTCTGTTCCAGGGAAGCTCTAAGGATGATGAATAAAATAACATCAAGGATGATGTTAGACTTAAGGGGGGGGTGTATGTCACATACCCCAAATTACAATAACATTTTATGTTCAAAGAAGACATTATATTTTATTTTTATTGTAAAGTTTGTGAGAATTGACCATGTGGGGTCAAGGATGACTGTAATTAATTATGTTGAATATTTTATTAGTTTGTAAATAAAAGATGAGACAAATAGCTTAAGGAGGTTGTTGAATGAGTGTCCACTACCCCACTAGGTGAAATAGACTGGGGTGAGAGAAAACATACGCATGGAATAATCCTCAACCACTTCTAGCTGTTGTAGGGGGGAACTTCCCTAATTTTGTGGTCATGTTCCCCAAGAAAGTGGAACAAGAGTAGGTGGCTCATTAAGTGAAAAACTAACCAAAAATACCTAGGCATGCATATATCTACCCATCGAATTCAGTAGGCCCAGGTGTTCAATGATTACCTTGTGAAATTTCTAAAGTTGAGGAATATGCACAAGAGATTCGATGAGGGGAAAGTCAGAAGTGGTTTGAGTGTTAATATTGTTTCAGAACTAGTGCATCTTGTTAGCTGAGTTCTATACTACAGAGCGAAGAAGTACTAATGTTAAGTACTTCTGTGGAGTTGCAGGGGTTTTCAAGCCCATCCTTTTACTCAGTGCTTTCAACCTGGTGGATTAGTGGACATGCTCGGGGGTCCTAAGACAAGCAGTTGAGCTATCTTCAGGAATTGGTTGGGTGGAATAGGCTCCTTAGAATGTTTTTCTCCTCTACAATTTATTAGCTTCCAATGTGTTATTTTATTTACCTTATGCAAGTAAAAGTACTAGGATGAAAGTAGTTATGATTAGAATTACTATTATTACTGGATAAATTGTTTCTGCAATTAGACCCTGTAAATCTATTTTTATTTCAAAGAATTTTTCTGGTTAAGTTTATTTGAATAAATGACACGGAGTTAGAATTATTTGATTAATGGATGAAATCCCTTGCTATATTTTTTCACTCATCAAAAGATGAAGTACTCTAGTACACCAGGTTTGTTTAGAAGGTAAATAGGATTGATTTAAAAGTAATATAGATGATTTAAATCTACTCAACTTTAGCAGTGTTCACTGATTATCTTAGTTAGTTTTATAATCATCCTTTGATTCTAAAACGCTTACATGTACTTAAAATATATAGGACTATTACTGTAAGTTTAGGATACATAGACAATATTCAGTTTTGAGTATAAGAATTGTAATAAATACTAAATGCAATATAATTACATTCACTTAGTAAATAAACAAATCAAGCATGCTTTAACACTATAAAATATTCTTATAGTCAATGTCTTTCTAGTTATAATATTTTCTTATACAAGTTGAATATCGAATACTAAAGCTCCATTGTTCATTCAATAGACTGTTTGAGTTAGTATTATATTTTTTACTGTATTATACAAACCAATTTAAAATACTTAATAAACTAAGTTGTACATAACCATAATTATTTCTATTATTATAACTAGTAAACTATTTTGTTCTGAATACCTAAAACTACTTAGTAAAAATAAAGTTACCTTAACTGTTTGCTAAATGGCTTAACCATCCCTTATCCTTAAATCAAAATACAACAATTATTGTAAACACTTTGTTTAATTCTGAACAACTAATAACTATCGAAATAATTATTCAACTTCATAAGTAAATCAAGAGGTAGTTTTCTAGGTTTTTCTTTTAAAAGGAAACTAATATAATTCAGCTAGTATTTATATCATCAATTATCGAAGTTAAAGGATAACTTGTATAATCAAAGTATTTTTATAAAAGAAAAACTAAACCATAGAATATTTATTTTACAACACAGTAATTAATTAAAATTTCATTAACTAATGTGCTAACTGGTTTTACCCTTTTCACGGTCGTAGTAGTTTTTACAAGTTTTAGACAGGCTGAAAGAAAACTCCTTACCAAACCTTTTTTACTATGCTTTAGGAAAACAAGTTAAGCAATACAATTTAAATCATATTAATCTAATTATGTGAACCACTAAATGCAAACCAAAACCTAGGGCAATCTTTTACATTATTACATTTATAGATAAGAAAATTAAATAATTATTTACCAAGTGCTTTTTTACTAGTCACGACCGAAGTAATTTTTATAAATAAACTCAGGCCGTAAAACCCAGAAACAAGTCAATACTTTTAATCATCATTTTCAGGCCGTAAACTCTGCGTGTTTTTCTTTTATAAATAAAGTATTTAAATAGAGTTTTTAATTATCAAACAATACCCAACAATCTCCATGGTCCCAATAAACTATAGAGCTGAGCAATGAAGCCAAAGAAGCTTCATTTAAAGCATTGTAGCATAAATAAACTTTTTTTTAATAAAAAAACAGGAATATTATTTTACCCTATTCTTTTTTTTACAAGAACCGAAGTTCATAGTGAAACCCTAAGGAAACAAAAACACAGCTCTGTCTTATCGAATTGAATTCTATCATATTGTCACTGCAATACAAGCATGACGAACAGCATCCTTGGGATAAGACCGAGGCTTACCCAAGTTGGTCGATCTCATACCCTTCAGCCGTAGAGCTTCTCCATCAAAACTATTGACTATGCAACGCCTTCATGGAACACCTAATAGCCAACCGTAAAATCTTAGAACTTAGCTTAATAATTTTCGTAATCAGAAAATGGAGGATTAAAATGATTGAATCTTCAAAACAACTTACCAGCTAGTTATTAAGCTCACGACGGTGGAAGTAAACCTGAGTTCAATCTTGATAACGCCCAAGCAAATCAAAGGTGACCACTTAATCAACGTTGGAGGCAAGGAACCAGTTCTCTAAAACTTGGAAATGTCCACTACTGAGGTCGAGTTTTAATAATGGTTAAAACCCAGGTTTTAAGCATGTAAACACCGCGGCCAGCTCAAACAACAGTGAGAACCAAAACCTATGAATTGTAAACACCATGGCCCAAAACAAGGATGATCTCGGTGGCAGAGCCCCGAAAGGGACGAAGGTTTGTCGGCACCACTCCCCCTCCTGCAAAACCATAAACAACAAAGAGAAACGAGCAGTTTTAGGGATTTTGTTTAATGTTTGGTGCTTAGGGTTTTAAACCCAAAAACCCTCCCTCGAATGAATAGCCTCCCCCTGGATTCCACTAGGCTTGGAATTTTATCATGCGTTGGTATAGTTGGATTAGTGCTTTATCCCTGCATATATTTGTAAATATAATGCTCTTACATGGTAAAAATATTTTAATAAAACTATAATATAATAAATTTAAGAGCTAGATAAAGTTGTTTTAAGTATGTTATAATGTATAGTATTAATTCTATGATTTGGAACATGCATAGGAAGAGGGAAGCATTATACATCATCCATATATACTTAGTAAAAAGTTTAAAACTATAGCATAGTTCTATGCATGGATTGCATGTTAAGATAGAGTGTTTTATCATACATTATTTATGTGTCTAGTTAGTTGTCAATCTTGAAGTTATTTTCTAACTTGTTTTTCTCTACTCATGTTAACCTTTAATGCCAGGTAAGCTTTAGGTTTTACATGGTAAAAACCCAAGCTAGAAGAAAACAATGTGGATGTAATCCAATATTACAGCAATTGAAATCATGATAATAATTACATACATCAAACATATAAGAATAAATGTTCTTCACTATCTTTTCCATTCACCTAGATAGGGCATAATTTTCTTCCAAACTTACTTTTATAGTCTTAAGAGCTTTAGCATTCTACCTCATAACCTAGAAGAAAGTTTACCTGTAAAACCCGTGCACGCATTGTTTTCTACATTAGCTTTGAGAAAGCTAAGTAAGCCTCGGGCCAACGTCAAGCCCCTTCAATAAGACAAGAAGAAAACTATCATAATCATGCACATGCTATAAATAAAAACAATCGATCTGAAATCCTTAAGTCTCTAACTCAATAACTTTCAACACTGAGAGAAATCAACGATAGAATGAATGTTGTTAGTAGCAAATATGTTTTAATTTAGTAAATAATTCTGTAGTCTCTAGTTTTAGTCAGTCAATAATGTTAACTGTTAAGTTTCTATTATTGTTATATCTTCAAATCTACTGAAGATTGTTCTTAAGATAACATTGTTAAGCTATGACTTGGCATTAATTGTCACGTAGAAAAATTTTAAATTTTTATGAAATTTTGGAATGTTACAAGCATATGGTGCATTTATAGGTCACAATGTGTCCAGTGCATTCATTTCGCATAAATGCACTGAATAGTTTGCACAAAATGAGGTGTGACTATTTTTTTTAGTTGCATCGATGCTCCCAATAACGTCATGGTGCATCATATAAATAGGTGTGCCGAGGGGCACACTAACAATAGTGCATCCTACAATGCACCTATAACAATGTATTCCTATAGATAAGGTGCACTACCCACATACAAAATATAGCATGCACCATGTCATCAATGTGTCTAGCATGCGCCATTGTCCTTAGTGCGTCTATCCAAGCACCGCAAATTGTGTGTTCTAGTGTACTACATGCACCATCAACGATGAGTATAACCGAGTACCCTCACTGATGCATTCTATTATACTAGGTGCACCATCAACCAGTGGATATTTGTATGGGGATCCTTTAGCAGTGCATCTGGATAGATTAGGCATAACGATAATACATTTATAATTGAAAAATATGAAATACTCACCAGTGCATTATGTTGAGCACCAAAAATGGTGCATTTTTCCATGCATCGATAACAACAATTTGTACAATATTGGGTGTATTGTTGATTCATAAATAATAAAATCCATAGATAGCCATCGGTGCATCTTATGGAGCACTATTAATGGTGGTATGTTTAAAGCACTGTTGCCGATGCTTTTTATTATCCTAGGTGCACCACTAGTGCATAGAAAATTTGCATAATTTGGGTTCCATGTTATTTGAATTTTGTTTCTAAGAACACTATTTATGGTGCTTCATGTTGAATACTTACTCACTACCAATGGTGCGTTAATTTTAATTTATTAACCTTGTTGATGACTCTCTACTGTAAAAGTGGGCACATTGTGGATGGTGCATTCACGATGCATAAAAATAAAAGTAAAAATTTCTAATAAGTATTTTCATGTACGTATTTTGTATATATATTTTATTTTAGTAATATACTTCATGATGAACTTTTTATCTAAATAAGGGATATGCACCATCATTACTTGAGATCGATTTGTAGAATGTCAATTGGTATGGCAAGTAAGATAGAGGGAGATTGATTTGATTCTTCTTCCTATTTCTGATGCAACTCGATAGATCTTATTTTAGGTTGACCTCCTCAAGTTTTATGAGGAGGCTAGTCTACTGAAGGGGAAAAATTATATATTAACATGTTTGATCCATCATTGGGATCATGATAGACAAGTCTTTAGGGTTGTTCCTGATATTTTGCACCATCCTGCCGAGGACAATGTTTTTTTCACCACAGGTTTATCTTTGAGGGGGAGACTTTTCCCATTTTCTCAATATACCACTTGGTATTGTAGTTGAGTCTTAGTTAATGTATTTTCAATGATTCATTAATGTGGATATCACTCGCCCTAATGACTTCCATGTGAGTGGGGGGAGGTTGAGGTTACATGTATTTCAATTAAAGGAGGCTAGGTGCTTGAGCTTGTTTGTTATCATCATAACACACCATCTCACTAATGGGAAATGCATTAGTTCTGTTATGTTATACTATGTAGAGAGGTTAATATAGAGGCCTGACCTGATCAGGTGGGATACTATTTTTCGATGATATTTGTTAATATCTTAAAACTTATGTCATTGCTAGTGACATGGGTGAATTTTTCTCGCCTTCTTATCAAAGTTATTTACTCTATTCTTAAAGTGGTTTTTTGTATCTCAAGTCACATTTAGGATGACATTTGACCATGTGCTATTTATACTTATGACTAATGTGCATATGTGCATCTAGGGGTATGGGTTTCCCAAGAGAGGAGAGCCTATGTTCATGTGTAAGTGTTGTCAAGAATATTGCATCTTCTGTGGACAGAAGTTGTTCCTCTAGTCTGAATGGTTCAGATCCAAAACAAATAAGTGAACGACAAAGAGAGAAAACCTTCCCTGAATGTTGTAAACACCCGGAATAATGATTTGATGATGAACCTGTGTACCTGCAGAACATGTCAAACAAACAAGAACATCAAAGCTACCAGAACATTATTTACACATTCATACTAGTGACTAAGGAATCCAGTAACATATACATGCAAGATCAGTACAACATATATGTGGGATGGAAATCAACTTTGCATTAAGAAATCAATGAAGAAGCTTACAACCATTTCCTTAGTGTTGAAAAAATCCTCCACAAGATAAACACCTCATCCTCGATAGCTCCAACTTGCTCTCTTGCGCTCTCCAATGGATTGGGCTAGATAGTCAATTCAACAGCATAACATTACCATTTAGTTCTCCGCCTCAACTATGGGACATGAGCTTGTATTTATAGGTCTCAATGTATAGGGATAGTTGAGAGAATTGTGGGTGAGGTGGCCATAAGATCTTACCAAGAGGGATCTCAACTCCAACCAACCCAGATGGATAGGGATAAGTTAGGACGTGAGGCTCAGGTTCTAGAAGCCTTAAGAATCCTCTTTTTTCATTTTTACCAAGGGCACCACTTATATACCTTTATGATAGAGCGATGAAGGGTAAGAACCACTTCAAGAACAAAGCATATATGTGGTGGCACCACTTCTCTATAACAGGACTTAGGGGTTGTTGAACAAGGTACTGCTCATCAGCTAAAGGGAAAAAGCGGTGCTAGGGTTTTTTATGTAGAATTGACATCCAGAGCATGTTTCCACTCCAAGTTTGGGATTTAGGGAAAACATAGGTGTTAAGGATATCATCACAAGTTGGTGAAAGGATGTGGGTATAACAGAATTCCCCTCAAAGCATGAGGATTAGAGGGATATGATAAGAGAGAGATTTGAGAGAACAAGTTGTCACTTCGAGGTAAGAGTCAGCTTGATCGGAGAGTGTCGTCAAGTAGGCACCTTTAATACATCAATATTTTTGACTCATAGACAACTGTAACCAACTCATGGCTACAGACCATTACAAGGTAGATCCATGAGAGGAATAAACAAACATGGCTACTAGAATACAACATAGATCCATGTGATAGAGGACTCAAACTTGGACATAGCTACCAAACATACAAGGTAGATCTATGTCATACAAACACAAATTTGAGCATAGCCATGACCATACAAATGTGGATCCATGCTAGACATACAAAAACTCCATTGCAACCTAGGGAAAGCAACATGTGCTAAACAAGTACCCAGGGTCTTCATTTCGTTTTCCACAAAGTACGATTCTATCCATGTGATTACAATGTTCTAAAGTCGAACATGGTAGAAACCACTTGATTACCAACCAATGATGTGAACCGTTAACAAGTGCGAGGGAGATCACCATTGATGTCAATGATTCCCAAGGTACCCTAGTACAATCTATTGAGTGTGAATAGATGTATTGATGTCGAACACCTAGTTGATTCTATCGATCAAAGGTCAAAGATGTGAACCTATGTCGAGAGCGAGATAATCTGTCATTGAGGCATACATATCTCAAGGTACTAAATTTGTTCCTAATACTATTTCCCGGATGATGAGCTGATGTCGACAGGAATAGTCTCGTCAAAGGAGGGCCATTATGAATCCTACATTGACGACACGAAACTGGGAACAAAGTTCTGGAATCATGTGAATGAGGTAACCATAAGACTAACTCAAAAGTATTGACACAGAGACTATTTTGACTGTAGAAATAAAAAATTTCAACTTTCCTTTGAACATCGGGCGGCACGACAAAATACTTGGTAGCATGACTAGACCAGACAAACACATAATGTGACAATGGACAATGCATTCTTTTTAAAAACTCAAAGGAGTGACATGACTCATGAAAGTGGATCGTCATGGAAATCAGTTGGATACCCAATTGACTGAAATGATATGTAGACAAGTTCCATGTTCAAAGGTAACGAAAAACTGCCATTTATTTCCAAAATGATTCCCTTCCCTTAATTTCCCCATCATGATTGATGAGTGCCTCTTTTTCGTTTTTACAAATTCAAAGGGGGTAACAAACACTCGTTGTAGCTCATCTGAAGACAAGTCCAAACTCATATGTTTTACGAACCTGAGAGAGGAGGGGTTCATTCCCAAAAGAGGGTCTCTCAATGTTTGATTTAACGAGTCCAGTGAAATTTAACTCGGTATCGTTCATGTTTAGAGAGTCCAATGGAAGAAGAATCCACAGGTTCCTTTTTCATAAATAGTTCATCTGAACCAAAAAAGTGATAACCTACCGTCAGATGAACGACTATTCAAGTGCTTTAACAAGCCTGAAAAGAGTTTAAAGAAGACTCCATTAGGTCTCTTTTCACGATAAGGGATTTTACGAGTCTGAAAAGAATCAGAAAAGGAATCGGACCTTTGATGCTAAGTTTTGAGAGCATGACCAAAGTGTCGCAATAAATGCTCAAAGACTTTTTCCATTTTATGGTAGTACAAAAAAGTAAAAAACAAACTCCCAAAAAATTTCACTACTACCGCTCTTTATCCTGCAACAACTGTCAAAACTCTCCAATAAACGACATTAAAGGATCATGACTGATATTTTTCTTGTAATAAATGATTTTAAAAACAAAACTATGACATGCCAAAACCTAGAATGCTTATAAAAGTTATGTAAATAGTAAAAAACAAAACATTTTACTATTTATCAATAGTGGAATTAATAAATCGCCATTGTATTCTCGGGACCAGAACATCAGGGAAGAAAATTCCCATCAAAGCAGTGGTAGTTGGCCCTCTTCGCATAATCTTATTTACCATGCAGAGAGTGGCGGGGAGCCAAGGGGTTCATCAAGCATCTAGAGTGCATATGCTCTATGCTATAGAGGCTATGGCACCCACAGTCTTCAACTGGGCGAAGGCTCTATCACCGGTTTTCAAAGATCAGTTGACCAAGTGTCGGCAAGGAGAGTTGAAGCAGTTCGGTTTCGGATCCATTTTAGCGTGTTTCTTTTTTGAGCGGGTCCCCCAACCAAGACCCCAGGTAGTATTCACAAAGTTTAGGGCAAGACACCCTCGCATGTTGAGGTGGGTTCAGATCATGGCCTATACAGGAGTAGGTAGGGGCAGGGTGAAGTTTGGAGACACTTTTTTTCGATGGTTGAGAGACCAGCTCCTCATGGTTGAGGACTACGCATACGCGAACACTAATTTCAGGGTTGACCCTGATCTACTGCTTCCACCTGATGCACAGTGGGCTGACATTGGTAAGAAAAAAAAACCTAAAATGGAAATTGTGTTTTTATGTTTCAATGTTTTATATTTTTTTATGTGTAGTAACAAGACTTAAATGTTTTCATGTAGATGTCGGAGCAGCACAACCTGGGGGATCCTCCCCACTAGACAGGTGAACCAGAGCTCATTTTGTTCCACATGGCGATGATGTGATGTGGGAGCTAGAGGAGAACCTCGAGAGGTTAACTCTAGACATACCAGATGCCTCGATCAACGACCTCCCACTGAGGTGCCAGAGGCCCACTGCAAGAGTACCAAGTCGTTTCAGTAGACTGCTACATCGAGTAGCCCGAGCGGTCATGTATTACCATGAGCATCACTAGATGATAGGCCGCATGATGTATTACTGAAAGCTGATAGATAGATTCAGTATTTTTGTATGATTATTTTTTTCCTGAAAGCCTGAGCGCTTCAGATGAGGTCTCATGACCTATTTTTTGTAAAACACTTATATATATATATATATATATATATATATATATACAGACTTCTTCTTTTGGTGTTTATGCGTCTCAACTGGCAAATGTATTTACATGAGTTTTATGTGTCTTTTATAGTTTAATTACAATGAACCATGTTTGATTTCTACGTCATGAATGGGCAATATGCCAGTCTAGGATGTAATTTGCCAATGAATTGGCAACTGCATTACCTTCCCTAGGGATATGCCTATATGTACTAGCTTCAAATGACCTCTCCAATAAATGTACCCTCTGGAAGAGACGAAGAAGCATGAGATTCCTTATGGTATAGACATGGTTTAAATGACAAACCACTAGTTGTGAGTCCATCAAAACTACCAAGTTATGAACATCTTGGGAGGCAGATGCAGTCAAAAGACCTATGACTGCTTGATACTCTGCAATATTGTTGGTAGTGGGACCAATACAAACAGCTCCTGAACTAACCAAATCATAAGCTGGAGAATAGAGAACCCAAGAACCTGAGGCAAGATTCAAGGTGTGGAGGTAAGCACCATCAGTGAAGCCGCAAAAAGCCATCTACTTTGCAAGACCAAAACATGGTATAAATAGATACAGACACTAAAATAAAAACCATATTGAAAATACTTAAGCACACTAAAAATTCAAGTAATATACATATATACAAGGTACTATACAAGAAAGATCTAGGAATAGTCCTTCAGATACAACCCATTGCGAGGTTGTCCTAAGGGGATTCCATCATAGTCCACAAGATCATAGGCCCCTTTCTCTAGAACTTTAGAAATAACGAAAGGACCATACCACATGCATTTGAACTTCCCTTTCCCTAGTTTGTCATGTCTCTTATCATAGGTTAAAACTAGGTCACCTTCGTTAAAGGAACGAGGTTGGAAAGACTTGTCATACTGTGCCTTGACACGTTTCTTGTGTTCCTCATTGGCTAAGGCAACATCTCTTCTGGTTTTGTCAAGGTTGTTCAAGTGGAGAAATATTTCTTCCTCTATGGAAGTGTCTAGGATAAGTTCAATGGCAATTTCAAGGATGGAATTTGACATTGAATAGGCAAGACAACTTCTAGTCCATAGACAAGCTGGAAGGGTTTAAAACCAGTAGTTGCTTTTACCGAAGTCCTGTAATCCCAAAGAGTGAAGAAAATAATATGGTGCCAGTTGGATTTATGGTCTCCAACCATCCGACATAGCATTGTTTTCAAAACTTTGTTAATGGCCTCAACTTAACCATTAGCTTGCGGATAATAGGGCATTGAGTTTTCATGATGAAAACCTAGCTTGGCACTTAATTCCTCCATCATTTGACTGTGGAAATGTGATCCGTGATCTGTAACTATGGACTGCGGGACTCTGAATCTTGCTATCACTTGATTGAATAGGAAGAGAGCTGCATTCTTACCATCCTCTGCATACATAGCCATAGCCTCAGCCCATTTCATAAAATAATCAACGAGTATGATGATTTAACCATGCCCACCGGCTGAGGTAGGCTTACAATGCATGTAATCAATCCCCCATTTGGCGAAACGACCAACGATAATAACGGGGTGTAAGAGAGAAGGGTGGGTGTGCTTTTTTAGATAGAAATGTTGGCAAGGTGGGCATTTCTTAACAACCTCATGAAAATCTTTAAATATTGAAGGCCAAAAATAGCCAGCGTGAAGGATTTTCTGGGTTGTAGCCATCCCAGATAGATGACCGCCACATGCTCCAGAGTGGCAGTCATTCAAAACTTGTCTAGCTTCCTCATGGGTAAGGCATCGCTAGAGAACAGAATCGATACCATGTCTATACAAAGTGTCATTCAAGATGAGGTAGTATTTTGTGTGGTGATGGATATGGCGGTGATCATCACGGGATAGAGTGGGCTAAAATCTTTGTATCTAGAGATAAATGAGAAAATCTCCATACCATGGGTCAGTAGTGCTTATTAGGAACAAGAATTCATACGGGAATGAATCATTGGGCTCAGATTCCATCGATGCACAAGGAAGATCACACATGAGCTCAGCAAAGACCAAGGATTTCTTTAATGTAGCTTTGGCAAATTCGAGATCAAACTCTTGTAGGATGACTATCCATCGGGAATATTTTCCCCCGAGCACCTGACGAGTTAGGATGTAATACATAGGGTTCTGGTCTACCAATACGATGGTTGTGCAAAGCAAAATGTAGTGACAAAATTTTTGAACAGCAATGATAGTTTCCAATGCTAATTTCTCCACATGTGAGTATCAAGTTTTAGAATCCATGAGATTCTTACTAGCATAGTAGATCATGTGCTCCTAACCGTTGGGATTCTCCTACACCAAAACCATAACGATGGTAGTAGTGGAGGCAGCAATGTATAAGAGAAAATCCTTTGAATAATTTGGGGGGTGTATCATGGCTGAGTGAGTTAGAGCATGTTTGAGATTATCAAAGGCTCGTTGGGCTTGGTCATCCCAAAATAACGGAGTGTCCTTCTACAATATGTTTTATATCGTGAAATGCAAAGGACATAGCATGCAGGAAAGTGGCTCCATCAGTTTTTAGGCCAAATGGTAACTTCCTGTATGCAAAGGTTCCCCATGGGAAAATAAATGTTGTCTTGTGCTGATCGGTGGGTAAAATATCAATCTGATTATAACCCAAAAATCCATCCATAAACAAGAAGATGACACTTCCAGCATAGTTGTCAATAATCTAGTCGATATGCGGAGTGAAAAAGTTGTCTTTGGGACAAGCTTTCATCAAATCTCTGAAATCGATGTAGACTCTAATGGTGCCCTTCTTTTAATTGACAAGGACAACGTTTGATACCCATTCCATCAGGGGTCCAAGATAAATAAACCTTTCTTTTAGAAGCTTTTCTATTTCAGCTTTGATAGCTGCGACTTTCCGTGGATGGACTTGTCTCAGTTTTTTTGTGATAAGTTTTGCAGTGGGATAGGTTTTTATTTTGTGAACTACAATGGATGGGTCTATCCCAAGCATTTCTTCATAGGACGAGGCAAAGACATCTCGAAATTCTTTGAAAAGTGCTCTATATGCTTCAGATTCTTCTGTTGAGCAGTTCTGCCCAACATGAACGTGCTCAAGGGTGTCGGGCTTGGTTGATATGTCAATTGGATTTGTTTGAGTAATGTTGCATAGATTTCCTTCAGACTCCATGTCCTATAACAATATAGGAGTTTGAGGTGTTTTGACAATATCAGTAGTAAAAACGGATGCAAAATCATGGTCTACCAAACTGGTGTTGGGGAGGAACGAGGATCTATGATGATGATCCTCCCATGTAGGTTCATTCATACTCATGATCTTCATAATGAACTCATTAGAAGGAAAATTCTAGGAGAGATAATCCAGAATAGGAAGAGATGGTTCTAACCAATAGGGTAGGTGGCAAGGGTCCAAATCCACTAGATGAAGGTCATTAGTGTGGTCATCGGAAAGGGTTTGTATAATGTTGTACATTGCTTCATGCGAACTCAATGAGGTGGACCCAAAAATTTGTTTACCCTTTGGATCATAATCAAATGAAGAAATCATATTTATCGTCGTCGTTTCTATGTTAGGAGGGTTTGTCAGAAAAATCCCCATAAGGGAAGAATCCTTCAACATGCCTACCCCAATTGACTGGTAAGGAGGAGGGGACTGGACTAACATAGGGATGTTATTAGTCATAGGGGTGGTAACATCTGGCATAAAGAAATCGAGCTGGTAAATGGTTACAATCCTCCCTTTATGCAAAAATTGGATGGTTTAAAATACCGTCAAAGCGACAGCAGTCATGGCATAAAACCAATTTCTTCCTAATAGGAGGTTGTAGTCTAACGGGGCATCTACTACTTCCACTTGAATGGAAATGGTTTTTCCCCCAAGCTCGACTGAAAGGGTCGGTATGAGACCATGGGGATGGAAACCTCATCCATCAAAGGCTTTCAGAGTCGTTGGTGATGTTACGAGCTCAGGAGACAAAATAACTTTCCATCGAGACAAGGACAAAACTGAACTTGAATCTCCTTCGTCTAAGACAGTTCTAAAGTTCTTCCTTTCGACTACTTTTGCTATGATTTGGAAAGAGATTTTGTGAGCTAGTATAGAATCATAGTTCTTGACATTAAAGTGAATCAAATTAGTGTTGTTAAATCTCCTAACACGGTTAACAAGTTTTTGCGTTGCATTGGACAACTTTGGAGTACTTTCGAGGTAGACATTTCACATGCTTCCTGAGCAAGATCTTCAACTACATTATAAAACTGGGTAGCTTGGGCATTAGGGTTAAAAAAAACCTTCCTAAGAGTACTCTTGGGTGGGTGAAAAACTATGTCAAGATTAGGTTTCTCGATGGTTAGGGGACCAGTAGACGAGGACTCGGGAGAACCAGTAGATGGAGCTTTTCCTGAATAAGAATTGTCTTCTTTCTTGTCTATGGGTTTGTCATAATTCTAACTTCGAGTTTGCAAATTAATAGTGTCTGAGGACATCATATGAACTTCCTCTAAAGAACTAGAATTTAACTGATTAGACATGTGGTCTATCAGCTGTTGTTGAGAGGGAAAAGGATCCATGAGAACTGTTGGCGCATGATTAGTTTTTAGAAATTGATTGATTTATTCACAATGAGGAAACTCTTTTGTGAAGTGGTCACCTCTGCATAGCAAACATGGATATTTCTCTTTTCTTTTCTCTTTATCATTCTCGTTGATGGTTGGTTTTGGATTCTCCTTTGGGTTTCCAGGTTTTTTGTTTTTGGCTTTACCTTTCTTTTTATTGTTGCCGAGTGTTTGTGTACTCTGAATGGAATTTACCTCGCTAAAAACCTTGGGAGTTGAAGGAGTACGGGTGAAGGCTGGGGTTTCTTGCTAGGTTTTGCTGTTGGCAGGGACTGGATTGAACCAATAATCCCATCAACAGGGGTTTTTGCTGGTGGCTTGGTAGGATATGTACTTGGGTGAGGAGCTTAAGGGATTGATTCATACAATGTTCCAGACTAGGAATATACCAAGTCCAGATATTGGGCTCGACTAATGGCTTGTTCTTCGGTAACGACACCACCCATAGCCATATCTTGGGAAATTGGAGACAACAAAGATTTAGTAAACCAATCAGCTAACAATTGATCTGGGATAAGAGCCTTAATAAGTCTTCTCTACCTTCTCCACTCATGGATATGATATGATATGTGTGTGGAGGTGTTATGATGCAGAGAAGTTAAGAGATCGGTACCCATTTCATAGTGGATAGGAAGCTGAAAGTGTGTAAGAAAGACAGTTTCCAAAGAACCAAAATCCACAAACGAATGTTGTGGAATTTCAATGTACCATTTCATGGCTGTACCGATCAAATTTTGCTAGAAAAGTCTTAAACGAATTGAATCGTCCATTAGGGAGTTCAAAGAACACCACAAATGGAATTTCATGACATTTTTTTTGGGATCATCTCCATGCTTCCCATCGAATTTTGGAATGTTTGATGGTAACTTTACTGGAATGGCATGCCATGAGGGGTTATGTCGAATGGGATCATTAATCAACTTGGACAAATCAGGCAAGTCCAAAGTTGCTAGGAAAGGTAACTGGCAATTAGGTTGTACGTACTGGTAGTATTGATAGGGCATATAAGTACCAATAGGACCGTAAGTAGACTGATATATAGGTTGTTGTAATTACTGTTGTGATGAAGAACCACCAAAAGAGACACCCGCAGGGGGTTGATTTCCAGGATCGGGACCGTTAGCCTCCACCAGAGCTTCCAAGAGGAGGACCACGAGGGCCTTCGGGACCACTAGGACCATAGAGACCACCAGGACCTCCTGGGCCACCAGGAGGAGGACCACTGGACCCTCCAGCACCCCTAGGAGGTAAACCTCTAGAGCCTCTGGAACCACTAGGAGAAAGGCCATCAGACCCTCTGAGAACATTAGGAGGAAGGCCACCAAACCCTCCAAGACCATTAGGAGGGAAGCCACCAGCCCCCCCAGGACCACCAGGATCGTTAGGACCATAAGGAGGAAAGCTGCCAGGCCCTCCGGGACCATTATGCCCCCCAGAGGAAGGACCTCTGTAAGGTGGTCCTCCGGCACCTCTCGTGGTATGTATAGGTATCCCTCCCATAGCTGGCATGTAGGACCAGTTAGGTTGCCCCAATGGAGTGAATGTAATACCAGGATATGGAATTCCAGCATAAGGCATTCCTGTAGGGGTGGGTTGGTAATTGATATTTCCTACAGGTACTTGATTTGTTGTGTAACCATACCCCAAAGAGGTTTGATTGCTTACAAGTTGTACACCCAAGGGCTGACCTGAACTACATGGGGGGTTAACCACATTCGTATGGGTAGGAGGGACATAGACTGTAGATTGCTCTAGTGACTAGAGTTCTGTCCATTACTAGCTACAACTCCAATGACAGGTAACGTAGGTCGTGCTGGGGGTTTCCCCCCAACACTAGAAGGTGTTGATGAAATAGGAATTGAATGTTATTCCCCAGGTGTGAAAGACCCAGGAGGATTTGGAACAGACATAATATGGGAGGTGGTGGGGTTGGTGGTTTGACCTAGATTATGCGGAGTCATAGCGCATTCTAGAATAGGTTCAATGGGTTTCATAGAATCAGCAAGTGAGCGATATCCTGCATGCCAAGGGTCTGTATTACGAGGAAAAACTACCGAGCGAGGTGGTGGTGTACCCAATATGTTATCTATTTTCTTCTCAAGGTCTCTTGCACAGAGAATAGCTGCTCGGTATTGTCTACGTTCTTCTTCATTTGGTGAAATTTCTTTAGAAGAGGTTGGACGGGTTCCAAACGAAGTAACAGCCTGTCCCATAGAGGTATCCCAAAACGAAGCATTGGGACCATAATTTGGAGAGCTAGTATCATCAACATGGCCTTCTATGGGAGAATGGAAAGAATTATTACCCCTAGAAGGTTGTTGAGCCAAGGGAGGACCATGCAAAGGATATGGATCTCCGCTTTCTGCAACCACATTTTCTCTCTCTTGGGAGTTGGTAGCAACTCCTTGGTCGACAGCTTCCATAGGATATTCTCTTGAAAGAGGAGTAAAATCAGGTGGCAAGCCCCATACTCTTCTGTACTGTCTCAATTCAGCTAGTTTGTACAATTCCTATCTAACCTAGGGTTTCAAAACTAGAAAAAACACAGTAAAAATTCCCCTACTGAAGCTACAGGCAAAACAAGAAAACTTAAATGATAGGAGGAGTTCAGATAGTCTGGTCTCTCACCAGGATTGTCAAGAAGGTGCCACTCGCAATATACTCTAGGTACATGCATAGTAATCTCCCTAAATGCTGTTTTCGGTGTATGGCTCCAAGAAAGATGACCAAAGGGCTTTTCTCAGATAGATAAGGTATCCTAGTGGGGTGTCCCAATATACGCAAGGTACGTGGGAGCTCAAACCGGTAGTAGTGTTTTCTAATGCACAACCATTCACAAGGGGCCTTCCTATATACAATCAAGTACGTGAAGTATCTTTCTATATACCTCAAGGGTACGTGAAAGGCCATTCGATATACCGACAGTACGTGGAAGAAACACGCGAGTCCCAAGATGTAGTGCGGACAAGTAACGACAGCTCCTACGCTTAATGACGCCTAAACACGTCTCTAGCCTATCACTCAAAATACTATGTAAATTTTAAGCCTATAACTGCCGTTAATTTTAAATTGGATGGTTAGGAAAATGCATGGAATTCTGACAGAAAAAGTAAAACCATGCAGACATGTAGATGCAAATATTTCACTTTACCATTCAAGGTATGCCTACTTATGGGAGGGGGAGAAAACCAAAAATTCCCAAACAACAACTCTGAACTAATCAAATCCAAAGAAAAGAAACACCTTCCAAACTCATTTTTCTTTTTGAAAGCAATCATATGGGTAAGAGTCTCTTTTCCTAAAAGAAAAACAACAAGCACTCTACATGCGTATGCAATCTATTTTTTCGATTTTTCTTTGAAACATAGATAGATCTAACTTAAAACTACACTATTTTTTATTTTGATGAGACAGTATTAATGCAAGAGAGACAAAAGAACAAAGGGAACCTGAAATCTTATGAGGCTAATCAGAGATCCAGTGCCCTATGCTCAGTAAAAATAAGGACCTAATCTCAATGAAAAAATTTCTTTTTAAAAGCAAAAAGAATTCCTCTATAGAAAAAATGAAATTAAGATCATAATCAAGTGGTTTTTCTTTCAGTATTTATAAATGAATCAAAAAGAGATCCAACTGAAACCTAAACTTTGAACAATTCCTTTCAGAATCATAACCAGCAAGCATGAAATCAAATGAGTAATCAACAATCCTAACCTAGCTTTTGAATTCTTTCAATCAAACAAATTTTTGCCACAAAATTTTCAACCATGAGCATTCAGATTCAAACAAACAAGCCTTATAGTGCAGGGCTAAAAGAAAGCAAAACCCTACTTTTGCAAAAATCACAAAAAATCAAGTTATGGAACAAGGCCTACCTGGCACTACACTGGAGGGGTCTTTGACAGAGCGGTTCTAGACGAGCACCACTTCTGGATCATTGCACTCGGGTGGTGGCACCGCCTATTGCTAACAGGGTTCAGGCTATGGCACTGCTTATTGCGTACAACACATGTGTAGTTCCGTCAATATATCTAGAACACAAAGAGAACAAGAATTCAAGTCAATAATTGTTCAAATCAAGATAGATACTAATGAATTGACAATAAAACAGAGCATATAAAGTCAAAGCATTTCAAATCTAAATAGATTTGAAAGTTTCAAACCAAACTTCACTAAGTCTGATGGAAGATCTGACTTAAGAGAGTTACAGATTGGAGCCTGTATTTGGACAAGTGTTAAAGGATTGAGGAAGGTCAGATCAACTGAAACTTGCTTTATTCCCCAATGGAGTCTCCAGATTTGTTGTCAAGAATATTGCACCTTCTGCGAACAGAAGCTATTCCTCTGGTCTGAATGGTTCAGATCTAGAACCAATAAGTGAATGACAAAGGGTGAAAACCTTCCCTAAATGTTGTAAACACCTGGAATAATGCTTTGATGATGAACCTGTGTACCTACAGAACATGTCAAACAAACAAGAACATCAAAGCTACCAGAACATTATTTACACATTCATACTAGTGACTAAGGAATCCAGTAACATATACATGTGAAATCAGTACAATAGATATGTGGGACAGAAACCAGCTTTGCATTAAGAAATCAATGAAGAAGCTTACAACCATTGCCTTAGTGTTGACAAAATCCTCCTCAAGACAAACACCTCATCCCCGATAGCTCCAACTTGCTCTCATGTGCTCTCCAATGGATTGGGCTAGATAGTCAATTCAACAACATAACATTACCATTCAGTTCTCCCCCTCAACTACGATACATGAGCTTGTATTTATAGGGCTCAACGGATAGGGATAGTTGAGAGAATTGTGGGTGAGGTGGCCATAAGATCCTACCAAGAGGGATCTCGACTCCAACCAACCCATATTGATAGGGATAAGGTAGGATGCGAGGCTTAGGTTCTAGAAGCCTTGAGAATCCTCTTTTTTTTCATTTTTACCAAGGGTGCCGCTTATATACCTTTATGACAGAGCGGTGAAGGGTAAGAATCGCTTCAAGAACAAACACATATGTGGTGGCATCGCTTCTCTATAACAAGACTTAGGTGGTGTTGAACAAGGTACCGCTCATTAGCTAAAGGGAAAAAGTTGTGCTAGGTTTTTTTATGTAGAATTGACATCCAAAGCATGTTTCCACTCCAAGTTTGGGATTTAGGGAAAACATAGTTGCTAAGGATATCATCACATGTTGGTGATAGGATTTGCGTATAACATAATTCCCCCCAAAGCATGAGGCTTAGAGGGATACTATAAGCGAGATCTTTGAGAGAACAAGTTGTCACTTCGAGGTAAGAGTCAGCTTGATCAGAGAGTGTCATCAAGTAGGCACCTGTATTACATCAATATTTTTGACTCATAGACAAATGTAACCAACTCATGGCTACAGACCAATACAAGGCAGATCCATGAGAGGAATAAACAACCATGGATACTAGAATACAACATAGATCCATTTGATAGAGGACTCAAACTTGGACATAGCTACCAGACATACAACGTAGATCTATGTCATACAAATGAAAATTTGAGCATAGCCACGACCATACAAATATGGATCTATGCTAGACATACAAAAACTCCATCGCAACCTAGGGAAAGCAACGAGTGCTAAACAAGTACCCAGGGTCTTCATTTCATTTTCCACAAAGTACGATTCTGTCCATGTGATTACAATTTTCTGAAGTCAAACATGGTACAAACCACTTGATTATCGGCCAATGATGTGAATCATTAACAAGTGCGAGGGAGATCACCATTGATGTCAATGATTCCCAAGGTACCCTAGTACAATCTATTGAGTGTGAATAGATGATGTCTTGATGTTGAACACCTAGTCAATTCTATCGATCAAAGTTCAATGATGTGAACTTATGTCGAGAGCGAGAGAATCTATCATTGAGGCATACAGATCTCAAGGTACTAAATTTGTTTCTAAGACTATTTCCCAGTTGATGAGCTGATGTCGATAGGAATAGTCTCGTCGAAGGAGGGCCATGATGAATCCCACATCGACGACACGAAACTCAGAACAAAGTTCTAGAATGATGTAAATGAGGTAACCATAAGACTAACTCAAAAGTACTAACACATAGACTATTTTGACTTCAGAGGTAAACTTTTTCAACTTCCCTTTGAACGTCGGGCGGCACAACAAAAGACTTGGCAGCATGGCTAGACCATACAAACACATAATGCGACGGTGGACAATGCATTCTTTTGAAAAAATCAAAGGAGTGACATTACACATGAAAGTAGATTATCATGGAAATCATCTGGATACCCAATTGAATGAAATGATATGTAGACAAGTGCCATGTTCAAAGGTAACGACAAACTGCCATTTATTTGCAAAATGATTCCCTTCGCTTAATTTCCCCATCATGGTTGATAAGTGCCTCTTTTCATTTTTACAATTTCAAAGAGGATAAAAAACACTCGTTGTAGCTCATCCAAATACAAATCCAAACTCATGTGTTTTTCGAACCTTATAGAGGAGGGGTTCATTCCCAAAAGAGGGTCTCTCAATGTTTAATTTAATGAGTACAATGAAAGTTAACTCAATATTGTTCATGTTTAGAGAGTCTGAAAGACCACGGAAGAAGAATCCATTGGGTCCTTTTTTGTAAATAGTTCATCTAAACCGAAAAAGTGATAACCTACCTTCAGATGAATGACTCTTCAAGTGCTTTAACGAGTGTGAAGAAAACAAGATCGCTCGACAATCTTTTCATATTTAAGGAGCCCGAAAAGAGTTTAAAGAAGACTCCATTAGGTCTCTTTTTACGATAAGGGATTTTACGAGTCTGAAAAGAATCAGAAAAGGACTCGAACCTTTGATGCTAAGTTTTGAGAGCATGGACCAAAGTGTCGCAATAAATGCTCAAAGACATTTTTCATTTTATGGTAGTACAAAAAAGTCGAAAACAAACTCCCAAAAACTTTCACTGCTATCGCTCTTTATCCTATAACAACTGTCAAAACTCTCCAATAAATGACATTAAAGGATCATGACTGATAATTTTCTTGTAATAAATGATTTTTTTTTTAAACTATGACATGCCAAAACCTAGAATGCTTATAAAAGTTATGTAAATAGTAAAAAACAAAACATTTTACCATTTACCAATAGTGGAATTAATAAATCGCCATTGTATTCCCGGGACCATAACATCAGGGAAGAAAATTCCCCTCAAAGCAGTGGTGGATGTCCCTCTTCGCAGAGTCTTATTTACCATGCAGAGAGTGGCAAGGAGACAAGGGGTTCATCAGGCATCTAGAGCGCATATGCTCTACGCTATAGAGGCTATGGCACCCATAGTCTTCAACTGGGCAGAGGCTCTACTACCGGTTTTCAAAGATCAACTAACCAAGTGTCGGCAGGGAGAGTTGAATTAGTTCGGTTTCATATCCATTTTATCATCTTTCTTTTTTGAGCGGGTCCCCCAACTACGACCCCAGGTGGTATTCACAGAGTCCAGGGTGATAGGCCCTCGCATACTGAGGTAGGTTCAGATCATGGCCTACGCAGGAGCAGGTAGGGGCAGGGTGTGTTAATTTTCATATGCTTAGCTGAAACATTAGTATTTCATTTCATTTTCATAACAAAATCATATAAACAGGATCACTGAAAGAAACAGTATCACAAGAACAACACAGATTTATCCTGGAAAAACCCTTCAAAAGCTTCCTCTATATAGATTCCCCAAAAGATAAAAGATAAAACCAACAAGGAGATCAAAGCCTGATCCTCCTCCTTCTCTAGCTACTTCTCTCTTCTCCACTAATGCGCTACACAAGTGAGAGTGTGTGCTTCAAATGAGGAGGTTCACACCTCTATTTATATTCATCCATTCACTTTAATTATTAATTTCAACAAGTAGGCTCGAGTTAATCATGTAGGCTCGAGTTACACATGTAGGCTCAAGTAATCACACTGGGGTGCTAATGACCCACCTTTACAATTAGAGGGGACTACCTCATGACTCTTATTAGTTCTTCCGATTAGAAGCATCAGGGTACAAAGCAATACAAGTGGCTCTGCTGATAAAACCATCGAGGACCACAAAAGGATACATATAGAATATTCTTTGAAGTTACAATATTTCAACACTCCCCCTTAACGAGAAGGGTATTCTACAACATCAACAACAACAATAATGAGAGAGAGAGAGAGAGAACATCATCAACATCATCAGCGTAACACATATATAGATCATTGGAATCGCTTCAACATCATGTATTCTTCATCTTCAATCTTAAGTCTTCAGCAATATCAACACTTTGACCGCTTCGATCAGCAACAACTTTTACCATTTCGATCAATGACATCTTTGACCTTTCGATCAGCAGCAACATCTTCAGCACTTTGACCTTTCGATCAGCAACAACATCTTTAGCACTTTGACCTTTCGATCAGCAACAGTATCTTCAGTATTTTGACCTTTCAATCAGCAACAACATCTTCAGCACTTTTACCTTTTGATCAGCAACATCATCATCCTCATATTTTGAACTTTTGAACAGCAACATCATCATCATATTCTAATCTTTCGATCAGCAACATCATCATACTTTGAACTTTCGAATAGCAACATCATCATCATATTCTAATCTTTCGATCAGTAGTATCAGCAACATCATCATCATACTTTGAACTTTTGATCAGTCATATCATCATCATACTCTGATGATCAGTATGTCATCATCATCATACTCTGATCTTTCGATCAGTGCATCATCAATATCATACTCTGATCTTTCGATCAGTATGTCGTCATCATCATACTCTGATCTTTCGATCAGTACATCATCATCATCAACAACAACAACTTGCAATCCACAATACGAAGATGAAAGTATTCAGATCAATTTTGGACCTAAGTCCAAGGATGATACAATCCTACCACATTCTCGACAACCGAAGTCACTGGATAGATTACGGGATAATCAGTCCCTATCACTTTAGGACTAGGTCTAAGGATGATGCAATCCTACCACAATCTTGACAACTGAAGTCACTGGATTGATTACGGGATAATCAATCCCTATCACTTTAGGACTAGGTCCAAGGATGATTTAATCCTACCACATTCTCGGGGACCAAAGCATCTGGATACCTTTCTAAACCAAATTTCAAGGATGATGCAATTCTGCCACATTGTCAGGGACTGAAGCCTCAGGATACCTTTCTGAACCGAAGTTCAAGGATGATGCAATCCTACCACATTCTTGGGGATCAAAGCCTCCAGATACCTTTCTGAACTAAAGTTCAAGGATGATGCAATCCTGCTACATTCTCGGGGACCGAAGCCTACGAATACCTTTCTGAACCAAAGTTCAAGGATGATGCAATCCCACTATATTCTCGAGGACCAAAGCCTCCAGATACCTTTCTGAACCAAAGTTCAAGGATGATGAAATCCTGCCACACTCTCGGGGATCGAAGCCTTTGGATACCTTTCTGAACCAAAGTTCAAGGATGATGCAATCCCACTACATTCTCGAGGACCGAAGTCACCGGATCTATTCTGGACAAATTTCCCAGGATGATACAATCCCTCTTCATTCTCGAGGACCGAGGTCACCGGATCACTTTAGGGCAAGTGCCCAGGGATGATACAATCCCACTACAACATCACTACTCCCCCTTTCGAGGAAGGTCTTTCCGAACAAAACCAAGCTTGTCTCGAAAGTGTTTGAACTTTACTCAAGACAGAGGCTTTGTCAGCACATCAGCAACTTGTTCATCAGTACTCACATACTGGAGATTTATGGCTCCCTTTTGCATCATATCTCGAATGTAAAAATACCTTATTTCTATGTGTTTCAATATATCGTGTAATATTGGGTTCTCTGTCATATTTATACAACTTTGATTGTCACATAGAATCATGGTAGTGTCCAACTCTAGGTTGAATAATCCTAACATCAGCTTTCGAATCCATATGGCTTCACAACTAACAGAGCAAGCTGCTATATATTCTGCTTTGGCTGTGCTCAGAGCAACACTAGACTGCTTTCTGGTAAACCATGAAATCATAGTAGATCCCAGACTATAACATCCACCTGATGTGCTTTTTCTGTCTGAGATACTTCCAGCCCAATCTGCATCTGTATAGCCATACAATCTATACTCATGGCTACCATCATAGTATAGACCAAAGTCTATAGTGCCTTTCAGATATCTCATCACATGTTTTTCAGCTACTAGGTGAACCCATCTTGGTTGAACAAGATATTGACTCAATGTGTTCACAACAAAACAAATGAATGGTCTGGTATTTGTTAAGTACATCAATGACCCAATGATTTGTCTGTATTTATTCATATCCACTAACTCTAATGAGTCATCAGCTAACAACTTCAGGTTGGAGTCCATGGGTGTGGCCATGTCTTTGCATTCCAACATATTGAATCTTTTCAATTTCTCTAATCATACTTTCCCTGGTTGAGAAAGATTCCTTCTGAAATTTGCCATACTTCTAGACCTAGGAAATAATGCATTAACCCAAGGTCTTTCATCTCAAATTCTTCTGCTAGTTTCTTCTTGCTTTCCACAATCTATTTCTCATTCCCTGTCAAGAATAAGTCATCCACATATAGTAGCAGGATGATAGGTTCTTCTTCTACAACCTTGAGATAAAGATTAGGATCAGCTTTACTCTTGGTAAAGCCCATGCTCGATAGGAAACTATCTATCCTTTCATACCAAGCTCATGAAGCTTGCTTAAGGCCATACAAGGCCTTCTTCAACTTGCATACGTGAGTACGTCTATCTTCAACTTCAAATCCTTGTGGTTGTTCTATGTATACTTCTCTTTCGATCACACCATTCATAAAAGCTGTTTTCACATCCATCTAGTGTAAGTCCCACTTCATCATGGATGCAAGTGCCATGATAGCTCTAATAGAAGTATACCGTGCTACTGGGGAAAAAGTCTCTTCATAATCAATTCCCTCTTTCTAAGAGAAACATCTGGCCACAAATCTTGCTTTATACTTCTCGATACTTCCATCAGCTGCATGCTTTATTTTGTATATCCATTTGGATGATACAATACTCTTTCCTTCTGGTTTGGGAACTATATCCCATACATCATTCTTCATTATTGACTGGTATTCTTTAGTCATTGCTTCTTCCCATTCTTTCTTCTGTACCGTTTCTTCGTAGTTTGAAGGTTCTTGATCTACAAGATCACACATCAAGGCTACATAGTTGGAAAAAGTCTTAGGTTTCTTTCTTTCCCTTGTGGAGCCTTCAGGAGCTCCATATCTTTCTGCCTCTTGTATAATTTCTCTTTTCGAAGCAGGCTTCCTCTTTCTTGATATCTCCATGATAGGAGGTTCTTGTGGTTCTGCCATGTCATGTTCTTCAGGAACTTCATCTTCAGGGAGACTTGTAGTTTCTTCATTTCTTGGAGGTGTCTCTTCTTCATATAATTCTTCATGTTGGCACTTCCTGGATCTCTTGAGCGCTACCTCTTCATTGAATGTCACATCTAGAATGATTTCCATGTGATGGAATCTGGGAATGTAAATTCTAAATGCTTTGGATACTTCACAATATCCAACAAATATCCCCTTCAAATATCCCCTTCTTTCCGGAAGGGTCTAACTTGGTTCTTTTCTCTTTTGGCATATGGATATATACTAGACAACCAAATATTTTTAGGTGACTTACCTCAGGCTTCTTTCCCGTGAACATATCTTCTGGAGTCTTGAATCCAAGAGCACTTTGATATATTCTATTATGTACATATACAACAGTTCTTGCTGCTTCTTCCCATAGATGCAATGGAAGATATTGATCATAAATCATTGTCTTCACTACCTCCATGATGGTTATGTTCTTTCTTTCTGCAACCCCATTCTGTTGAGGATTGTAGGGAGTAGTTAGTTCCCTCTTGATTCTGGCATTTTTGCAAAAAGATTCAAACTCTTTTGAGGTATACTCTCCTCCATTGTCTGATCGGCCCTATCTTTATTTTCTTGTCCGAAAGATTCTCTATCAAGGCTTTGAACTCCTTGAATTTCTCAAACACTTCACTCTTTGCTTTCAAGAAGTATATCCAAGTCTTTCTTGAAAATTCATCGATAAATGTGATATAATATTCAAAGCCACTTAAGGATGTAGAAGACATTGGACCACATATGTCTGAATGAATCAATTCCAACATACCTTTTGTTTTTGTTTCACTCTTCAGAAATGGATTCTTGATGTTCTTTCCCTTCGCACATCCTTTGCAAATGCCTTCATGCTTGATCTTCATATCTAGTAATCCCATCACTACATTGTTCACATGAGGTAGAGCCTTGTAATTAATGTGGGCAAGCCTTCTATGCCATAGTTCACTAGGGTCAGTGGACTCATGCACAAAGGTTGTTTCTGAGTGCCCCTTGAGTTTATACAAGCCTCCTTCTTCTTCACCAATGATGATTGCATCTTCAATATTATTTCCTTCGGGGCACATGACTACTTGACCATCTATGAAAGCAACTCTGAATCCTTTCTTATCTAAACCTGAGATAGAAAGTAAATTCTTCTTTAGACCAGGTACATATAATACATCTTTCATCTTTAGGGGATTACCTGAATCAAGTTTGTAACTTGCTTCACCAACTCCTTTGATCAGATATTAATAGTCATCTCCTAGGGATAGTTTCTGAGGAGAGCTCTTTTCTTCAAGTTTGGACAGAGTTTTCTTTTGTCCCGTCATGTGCTTTGAAGCACCACTATCAATAATCCAAGTGTCTTATCCAAGTGTTACAGACCCAGAGAGTGCAAAGAATAGTACATACTCTTCTGCATCTTCTTCTCTTGCTTGCTTTCTTGGAGGTCCTTCTTCTTCTTCTTCTTCATCTTCCACTAGATGAGCATGATATCTTTTGTTGTTGTTGATCCTCTTCTTATATTCTTGATTCTTTATAGGACAAATTTAGGCAATGTGTCCTATCTTATCACAATGAAAACATTGAAAGCTAGAGTAGTCTTTATCTGGAGGATTTTCCCTTCTTCTTTGGATTCTTCTGGGAGGTTGAGACTCCTTGAAATTTCTTCTCTTGAAGTTAGATTGACTTCTTCTTCTCTTGGTGTGAGTGGATAGGGCTTGATCATCTTCCTTTAGTAAGGCTTCTCTTTTTGCTACTCTAGTCTCTTCTTGAATGAAGTCTTCCCATATCACATCAAACATCATGCTTTCTTTTCTGGCACACATCATCTGGATAAAGGACTCCCAGGGTCTAGTGAGACCATTAAGAGTAGTCATAACCAATTCATCTTCATCAAGCTTATCTCCAATAGCTTCTAGTTTCTCTTTGATCTGAGAAACTCTTGTGAAGTAGTCTTGGATGGATTCTCCATGACTCATCTTGGTCCTCTTCAATTGAGCTCTTAGATTCATCTTCCTGTTGATATTTCTTCCCTCAAAAATTTTGGAAAGGGCATCATACATTTCTTTTGGAGTCTTCTTGGATGACACTTGAGGGATCAAGTGATCCTTGATGGAGTCAGCAATAATCCTTTGCGTCCTAATCATATCCTTTATGTGCTTCTCCTTGGCTTCAGCTTCTTCAGGTTCTGAAAATTCTTCTTAGACATACTTATCAAGATCATTCTCTTGGAGAATGAGACCAATACTGTATTTCCATGCTCGAAATTTATCTATGCCTTCTAGCTTGTCCTCAAGCTTAGTAATTGGGGCCATCCTGTCAGAAAATCACAAAAAATTGAAATTTTTCGAAATGAGAAACTGACCTTACCAGGAGATGTGATTCAATGAGGTGAGTTAACCGGTGTGCTTGGATTCTGGAGATTCCAACTCTACACCTTCTAAATCAGACTTGCAAGATTCAGCTTTTGTAGTTTTCTGGTGCGACTGTCAAACTAGGGTTTGACTTTCCTGGAGACTCACACATCCAAAAACTTTGATTCTAGGCTCAAAAGATGCGCTTTGGGCAGGCACAACTTTCTATGCAAGCAGTTTTATGAAACTCAAAAAAAAATTCAAAACCCTAATTTCTTCCAGGGAGAAAGAGAGAGTTATTTCACCTTGTGAAAGCTGTCCTATTCAGGATGGCTCTGATACCATGTTAATTTTCATATGCTTAGCTAAAACATCAATATTTCATTTCATTTTCATAACAAAAGCATATAAACAAGATCACTGAAAGAAACAGCATCACAAGAACAACACATATTTATCCCAGGAAAACCCTAAAGGGAAAAACCCAGCAAAAGCTTCCTCAATATAGATTCCCCAAAAGATAAAAGATAAAACCAACAAGGAGATCAAAGCTCGATCCTCCTCCTTCTCTACCTCTCTCTTCTCCACTAATGCACTACAAAAGTGAGAGGGTGTGCTTAAAATGAGGAGCGCCACACCTCTATTTATATTCATCCGTTCACTTTAATTATTAATTCTGACATGTAGGCTCGAGTTAATCGTGTAGGCTCTAGTTACACATGTAGGCTCAAGTAACCACACTGGGGTGCTAATGACCCACCTTTACAATTAGAGGGGACTACCTCATGACTCTGATTAGTTCTTTCGATTAGAAGCATCGGGGTACAAAGTAATACAAGTGGTTCTCCCAGTAGGACCATCGGGGACCACAAAAAGATACATATAGAATATTCTTCGAAGTTACAATATTTCAAAAGGGTGAAGTTTGGAGACCCATTTTTCCGATGGCTGAAAGACAAGCTCCTCATGGATGAGGACTACACATACGCGAATACTGATTTCAGGGGTAACCTTGATCTACTACTTCAACCTGGTGCAAAGTGGGGTGACATTGGCAAGAAAAAAAAACACTGAAATGGAAATTTTGTTTTTATGTTTCAATGTTTTATATTTTTTATGTGTAATAACGAGACTTAAATGTTTTCATGCAGATGTCGGAGCAGCATGACCTGGGGGATCCTCCCCATTAGATAGGCGAGTCGGAGCTCATTTTTTTCCATAGAGTGATGATGTGACGGGGGAGCTAGAGGAGAACCTCGAGAGGTTAACTCTAGACATACCAGATTCCTCGATCGGTGACCTCCCACTGAGGTACCAGACGCCCACTGCAGGAGTACCAGGTCATTTCAGTAGACTGCTACGTCGAGTATCCTGGGCGGTCATGTGTTACCACGAGTATCACTAGATGATAGGCTGCATGATGTATTACTGAAAGCTGATAGATAGATTCAGGATTTGTGTATGATGATTTTTTGCCTAAAATCCTGAGCACTTCAGATGAGGTCTCGTGACCTATTTTTTGTAAAACACTTCTATATATA
>LPNX010262615.1:307770-364043 GCA_001517045.1 Pseudotsuga menziesii
CCATGTTTGATTTCTACGTCATCAATGGACAATATGCCAGTCTAGGATGTAATTTGCCAATGAATCGGAAACTGCATTACCTTCCCTAGCGATATTCCTATAGGTAATAGCTTCAAATGACCTCTCCAATAAAAGTACCCTCCGGAAGAGATGGAGAAGCACATGATTCTTGATGGTATAGACATGGTTTAAATGACAAACCACTAGTTGTGAGTCAATCAAAACTACCAAGTTACGAACATCTTGGGAGGCAACTTCAGTCAGAAGACCTATGACTGCTTGATAATCGATGATATTGTTGGTAGCAGGACCAATACAAACCTCTCCTAAACTGACCAAATCGTAAGCTGGGGAATAGAGAACCCAAGCAGCTGAGGCAAGATTCAAGGTGTGGCAGCAAGCACCATCAGCGAAGCCGTAGAAAGTCATCTGCTCTGCACGACCAAAACATGGTATAAACATATACAGACACTAAACTCAAAACCATATTGAAAATACTTAAGCACACTAAAAAGTCAAGTAATATGCATATATACAAGGTACCATACAAGAAAGATCTAGGCATAGTACCTCTTCAGGTACAACCCATTGCGAGGTTGTCTAAGGGGATTCCATCATAGTCCACGATCTCATAGGCCCCTTTCTCTAGAACTTTCGAAATAACGAAAGGATCGTACCACATGGATTCGAACTTCCCTTTCCCTAGTTTGTCATGTCTCTGATCATAGGTTAAATATAGGTCACCTTCGTTAAAGGCACGAGGTTGGACAGACTTGTCATACTACACCTTGACGCGTTTCTTATGTGCCTCATTGGCTAAGGCAACATGTCTTCTAGTTTCTTCAAGGTTGTTCAAGTGGAGAAATCTTTCTTCCTCTATGGAAGTGTTTGGGAGAAGTTCGAAGTAAAGTTTCAAGGATGGAATTTGACATTGAATAGGGAAGACAGCTTCTAGTCCATAGACAAGCTGGAAGGGTGTAAAACTAGTAGTTGTTTTTACCGAAGTCCTGTAAGCCCAAAGGGTGGAGAAAAGAATATGGTGCCAGTTGGATTTAAGGTCTCCAACGATCCGACGCAGCATTGTTTTCAAAAATTTGTTAATGGCCTCAACTTTACCATTAGCTTGCGGATAATAGGGCGTTGAGTTTTCATGACGAAAACCTAGCTTGGCACTTAATTCCTCCATGATTTGATTGTGGAAATGTGATCCGTGATCTGTGACTATGGACTGCGGGACTCCGAATCTTGCTATCACATGATTGAACAGGAAGAGAGTAGTAGTATTACCATCCTCTACATATGTAGGCATAGCCTTATCCCATTTTGTAAAATAATCAACGACTACGATGATGTAACCATGCCCCCCGGCTGAAGTAGGATTACAATGCATGTAATCGATCCCCCATTTGGAGAAAAGGCCAACGGCAATGACGAGGTGTAATGGAGCAGGGTGAGTGTACTTTTTCAGATAGAAATGTTGTTAGAGTGGACATTTCTTAATAGCTTCATGACAATATTTAAAGATTAAAGGCCAGAAATAACCAGCGCGATGGATTTTCTGGGCTATAGCCATCCCAGATAGATGACCGCCACATGCTCCAGAGTGGCAGTCATTCAAAACTTGTTCAGCTTCCTCGTGGGTAAGGCATTGCCGGAGAACAGAATCGATACCACATCTATACAAAGTGTCATTCAAGATGAGGTCGTATTTTGTGTGGTGACGGATATGGCGGCGATCCTCACGAGATAGAGTGGGCTGAAGTCTCTGTGTCTAGAGATAAATGAGAAAATATCCATACCATGGGTCAGTAGTGCTTATCAGGAACAGGAATTCATCTGGGAATGAATAACTGGGATCAGATTCTGTTGAAGCATAGGGAAGATCACACATGAGCTCAACAAAGACCAAGGATTTCTTTGATGTATCTTTGGCAAATTCCAGATCAAACTCTTGTAGGATGACTATCCATTGGGAATATTTTCCCCCGAGCACCTGACGAGTCAAGATGTAATACATAGGGTTCTGGTCTGCCAATACGGTGGTTGTTCGGAGCAAAATGCAGTGACAAAATTTTTGAATAGCAATGACCATGGCGAATGCTAATTTCTCCATGCATGAGTATCGAGTTTCGGAATCCATGAGATTCTTACTAGCATAGTAGATCACATGCTCCTGACCATCAGGATTCTCCTACACCAAAACCATAGTGATGGTAATAATGGAGGGAAGAATGTATAAGAGAAAATCCTTTGAATAATCTATGGGGTGTATCACGGGTGAGTGAGTTAGAGCATGTTTGAGATTATCAAAGGCTCATTGGGATTGGTCATCCCAAAATAACGGAGTGTCCTTCTTAAGAAGACACATATAACCATATGTTTTCTCTGCAAAATTGCAAATGAAATGACGAAGGAAGTTTTCCTTCCCTTGCAAACTTTGGAGTTCTAGAAGGTTGGTCGGGGCTGGTAGGGCTAGAATAGCAGCAATTTTCAATGGATCTATCCGGATTCCATCCTTAGAAACCACAAAACCTAACAGGTGTCCCGTCTCTATGCAAAAAACACATTTATGAGGACTGAGTCATATGTTATAATGATGACATCTCAGGAAAATGTCTCTAAGATGACCAGGGTGGTCCTCCCGTCGATGTAAATGAGCTAGGAGGTCATCAAGGTACGGTTCTACCATATGTTTTATATCGTGAAACGCATAGGACATAAAACACTGGAAAGTGGTCCAACGTTTTTTAGGCCGAATGGTAACTTCCTATATGCAAAGGTTCCCCATGGGAAAATAAATGTTGTCTTGTGTTGATCGGTGGGTAAAATCTCAATCTGATTATAACCCGAAAATCCATCCATAAACAAGAAAATGACACTTCCAACACAGTTGTCGATAATCTGGTCGATATGCGGAGTGGGAAAGTTGTCTTTGGGACAAGCTTTGTTCAAATCTCTGAAATCGATGCAGACTCTAATGGTGCCCTACTTTTTATTGAGAGGGACGATGTTCAATACCCATTCTGTCAGGGGTACGAGATAAATAAACACTGCTTTTAGAAGCTTTTCTATTTCAGCTTTGATAGCTGTAGCTTTTCTTGGATGGATTTGTCTCAGTTTTTGCCTGACAGATTTTGCACTGGGAGAGGTTTTTATTTCGTGAACCACAATGGATGGGTCTATCCCAGGAATTTCTTCGTAGGACCAATAAAAGACATCTCAGAATTCTTTGAAAAGTGTTCTATATGCTTCAGATTCTTCTGCTGAGCAGTTCTTCCCAACATGAATGTGCTCAAGGGTGTCGGTCTTGGCTGATATGTCAATTGGATTTGTTTGAGTAATGTTGCATAGATTTCCTTCAGACTCTGTGTTCTGCAACAATATAGGAGTTTGAGGTGTTTTTACAATATCAGTAGTAAAAAGGGATGCAAAATCATGGTCTACAGAACTTTTGTTAGGGAGGAACGAGGATCTATGATGATGATCCTCCCATGTAGGTTCATTCGTACTCATGATCTCCATAATGGACTCATCAGAAGGAAAAGTCTAGGAGAGATAATCTAGATTAGGAAGAGAGGGTTCTAACCAGTAGGGCAGGTGGTAAGGGTCTGAAGCCACTCGATGAAGGTCATTAGTGTGGTCATCGGAAAGGGTTTGGATAACATTGTATATTGATTCATGCAGACTCAACAAGGTGGACCCAACAATTTGTTTACCCTTTGGATCATAATCAAACAAAGAAATCATATTTACCATCGTCGTTTCTGTGTTAGGAGGGTTTGACGGAAAAATCCCCATAAGGGAAGAATCCTTCAACATGCCTACCCCAATCGACTGGTAAGGAGGAGGGGACTGGCCTAAGATAGGGATGTTATTAGTCATAGGGGTGGTAACATCCAGCGTAAAGAAATCAAGCTAGTTAATGGTTACAATCCTCCCTAGATGCAAAAATTGGATGGTTTGAAATACCATTGAAGCGAAAGCAGTCATGGCGTAAAACCAATTTATTCCTATTAGGAGGTTGTAGTCTAATGGGGCATCTACTACTTCCACTTGAATGGAAACAGTTTTTCCCCCAAGCTCGACTGAAAGGGCTGGTATGAGACCATGGGGCTAGAAACCTCATCCATCAAAGGCTTTCAGAGTCGTTGGTGATGTTACAAGATCAAGAGATCCAATAGCTTTCCAACATGATAGGGACAAAACCGAAGTTGAAGCTCCTTCATCTGAGATAGTTCTAAAGACCTTCTTTCCGACTACTTTCGTTATGATTTGGAAAGCGAGTTTGTGAGGTATTCTAGACTCATAGTTCTCGACATTAAAGTGAATCAAATTAGTTTTTTCTGGGTCTAAAGCTCATAACGAGGTTAACAATGTTTTGCGTTGCGTTGGACAACTTTGGAGTACTTCCAAGGTAGACATTGCACATGGTGCCTGAGAAATATATTCAACTACATTATAAAATTGGGTAGCTTGGGCATTAGGGTTAAAAACAACCTTCCTAAGAGTACTCTTGGGTGGGCGTAAAACCATGTCAAGGTTAGGTTTCTTGATGGTTAGGGGACGAGTAGATGAGGACTCGGGAGAACCAGTAGAGGGAGCTTTTCCTAAAGAAGAATTGTCTTCTTTCTTGTCTGTGGGTTTGTCATAATTATGAATTCGATTTTGAAAATTAATAGTGTCTGAGGACATCATGCGAACTTCCTATAAAGAACTAGAATTTCTTTGATTAGACATGTGGTCTATCAGCTGTTGTTGAGAGGGAAAAGGATCCATGAGAACTGCTGGCGCGGGATTAGTTTTTAGAAATTGATTGATTTTTTCACAACGAGGACACTCTTTCGTGAAGTTGTCACCACTGCATAGCAGACATGGATATTTCTCTTTTCTTTTCCCTTTATCATTCTCGTTGATGGTTAGTTTTAGATACTCTTGCGGGTTTCCAGGTTTTTTGTTTTTGGCTTTACCTTTCTTTTTATTGTTGCCGAGTGTTTGTGTACTCTGAATGGAATTTACCTCGGTGAAAACCTTGGGAGTTGAAGGAGTAGGGGTGGAAGGCTGGGGTTTCTTGGTAGGTTTTGCTGTTGGCAGGGACTGGATTGAACCAATAATCCCATCAACAGGGGTTTTTGCTGGTGGCTTGGTAGGATATGTACTTGGGTGAGGAGCTTAAGGGATCGATTCATACAATGTTCCAGACTAGGAATATACCAAGTCTAGATATTGGGCTCGACTAATGGCTTGCTCTTCGGTATCGGGACCACCCATAGCCACATCTCAGGCGATTGGAGGCAACAAAGATTTAGTAAACCAATCATCTAACAATTGATTTGGGATAGGAGCCTTCATAAGTCTTCTCCACCTTCTCCACTCATGGATATGATCTGATATGTGCGTGGAGGTGTTCTGATGCAGATAATTTAAGAGATATGTACCCGTTTCATAGTGGATAGGAAGCTGAAAGTGTGTAAGAAAGACAGTTGCCAAAGAACCAAAATCCACAAACGAATGTTGTGGAATTTCAATGTACCATTTCATGGCAGTACTGGTCAAAGTTTGCTGGAAGAGTCTTAAACGAACTGAATCATCCATTATGGAGTTCGAAGAACACCACAAATGGAATGTCATGACATGGTTTTTTGGATCATCTCCCTGCCTCCCATTGAATTTTGGAATGTTCGATGATAACTTTACTGGAATGGAAAGCCACGAGGGGTTTTGTCGAATGGGATCATTAATCAACTTGGACAAATCAGGCAAGTCCAAAGTTACTAGGAAAGGTAACTGGTGATTAGGTTGTACACACTGGTAGTATGGATAGGGCATATAAGTACTAGTAGGACCGTAAGAAGACTAATATACAGGTTGTTGAAATGACTATTGTGATGAAGAACCACCGAAAGAGCCACCCACAGGGAGTTGATTTCCAGGATCTGGACCGTTAGGACCACCGGAGCTTCGAGGAGGAGGCCCACCAGGGCCTCTAGGACCTCCAAGACCACTGGGAACACTAGGACCACCTGGGCCACCAGGAGGAGGACCACTGGACCCTCCAGGACCCCTAGGAGGCAAACATCTGGAGCCTCTGAAACCACTAGGAGGAAAGCCACCAAACCCTCTGGGACCATTAGGAGGAAGGCCACCAAACCCTCTGGTACATTAGGAGGGAAGCCACCAGCCCCCCCGAACCACCAAGACCGTTAGGACCGTAAGGAGGAAAGCTGCCAGGCCCCTCAGAGGGAGGACCAATTTATGTAGAATTGACATCCAGAGCATGTTTCCACTCCAAGTTTGGGATTTAGGGCAAACATAGTTGTTAAGGATCTCATCACATGTTGGTGACAGGATTTGGGTATAACAGTAAGGCGCCTAATGCATTGGTTTTTGATATGTTACGTATTAATGACTGACAACTAGTCATTGATTTTGTAGAGAATCCCTATGTAGGGATGGACTGGAAAGGATGTGCAAACATCCAATTTACTCAAGTCGAGCCACTAGATATGAGAGGTAATGTGATCGATATACTTTGATTAATGTATTTGTGTAGTTTAATCTTATTTAATACACTCGTAATTGATCATAATATTTTGTTTAAACTATCCAATATTTATTGTTGTCCACTATTTTGTAGATATTGATACATGTGTTTGGGATCATCCACCCTAGCATGATGAGGAGATGGTTGAGTATGAGGAGGTGGCTTCTAATTATAGACCCGATATACAACAGCAACACAAGTTAGGTGCCATATTCCATCACCATGTGGTGGACCATATTTGTGACTTAATGGCTTGGGTGGATCTTGTAAAACCTCATGACATTGTATGGGATCCTGAGCTCTCTTTGGTATGGTTGATGCTTCCCAATGATACAATGTTAGTGATGCATCATGTTATTGGTGCCATCGATCTCATTGATGACTTAAGGGATATCAAGACTCATAATCAAAGTCATCTTCTAATGATCATTCTCCTACACCTCCTCCATACACCAATCCAGCTGTTGCAGGATCAACTAACATGAATCTACTTTTTATCCACCACCACCTCATCTAGCAATCCCACCACCATCAATTGATGCACCTGCATCCATCAATCCACTAGTCCCACCATCGCCACCCCCTCCTCCAACAGGCCCACTAGCACCACCCCCTCTTGCAGGAGATCCAACACCACCATCCCATCCTACAACATTCCCACTAGCACCACCCCCTCCTACAGTAGGCCCACCACCACAATCCCCTCCTACAATAGACCCACCACCACCCACTAATGCAATACCCATTGGCACACCAACTGCAACATCCAATGATGCACCAGGTGATTTACACAACATGATGTTACAACTAATATAAATATTGATGGAGAAAAACATTTGTTTCTAGTCTCTACATTGTTATTAGACATGAGTAGTGGTTTACCATCTACCTCTTCTAGTGCATGTGGACCTGATGAGTTTGGATCTCGTATGAGACCTAGCTAGTGTATTTGATTATTGAAATGTGAGTTGACACCTATATTGATTATTGATATGTATATTTCACTTCAAATGTATATATTATTCATTTGCATATCATGTTCATGTTGATCCTCTTTAATTTCTAAATTATGCATTTTCATATCATATTCATGTTACTAAGTAATTCTCTTAGTCTCTAATATTATTCCATAAATTTATATGATTAATATTTACTACTAAAACAATTGAAAAAATTAATAACATGTAGATTTTATGTCCATCGTGTAAATATAGTGTCTCGATATAACTACGTGGAGATTTAATAGGGAGATTAAGGATCTTATGGTGAATAAATGCAGATAGATTATGACAATTAGAATACCGTTTCGAGGTGAAAAAGTAGAAGGTAATTCAACTGGTTGGTAATAAAAGAATGAAAGAATGAGAAAATATATAAGAAATAGTAAAATATAATTAAATTACGAATGTAATATGATTAAAATAATTAAAAATAAATAAATAAAATATTAAAAGAATTAATATATAACTAATTTAGTAAATGTTAAAAATGGTAGAAACAAATTGAATATGTTAATGAAACAAGGATTTAATATAAATATGTAATGAGTAATATTAGAATAAAAATAATAAATTAATTAGTTAGAAGACAAGAATTACTATTAAAATTGAAAGAGGATGAAAAATTGAAATGTGATTAAGATATATAAATTAAAAAAAGAATTGGATATTTTGAGGAATTAAATTTAAGAAATATAAGTATTTTATAAAATAGGTTATTAAAAGAATAATTATAAATCAAGTGGATTAAGATATATAAGTATTTTATAAAATGGGTTATATTAAAAGAATAATTATAAAGTTGACTATAAATTGGAGGGGTATTGGTTAAACAACCAATACAATTAATCATTAAAACACAAACATTATATATTAAAGGAGAGAAAAATGTTGAAAATATTAAGAAATTAATATTAAAATAGAATGAATGATTTGGAATAAAGTAAATAATGAATAATTTTGGAAATAAATATAATTTAATTTATTTTAGAGATAAATAGAATTTATAAGATTGGGGTATTGAAATTTTAATTAAATATAAATATAAGAATGGGGTATTGAAATCATAAATAATAAATAAATTGGAGAACAAAGAGGGGGAAATAATTTAAATATAAAATTATGGGGTTAAATGTTGGAGAAATGAGGAATAGTAGGATTTTATAAGTGGTTTAGTTTGTACCTTGCCTTCTTATTAAAATTGTTAGGGTGTTTCTTGATTTCAAGGGCTTCACAGATAAGACCAAAGGTGTAATGTGGAATTTCGGCTAAGAGCTTGGTTTGGTCAAACAAAATTAAGTGTTTGGATTTGTGAGAATATTTTACAATAAGCAATTTGGCGATGCAATTATGATTTGTGTCGGCTATGTGCTCTTTAAGTCTAGTTTTGATGGCCCTGCTTGTTTTACCAATGTACTAACTTTCCACAAGAGTAGGGGATTTGTTAAACTTCTTAATTTATTACAAGGTTAGATTTGACCTTAATGCTTTTGAAAAGTTGTTTTAGGGTCTTATGAGGTTTGAAGAGGTTTTTATTTTCCTTTTAGCTAAGCCTTTCACAATAAGTTAGTGATTCCTTGGATGTAAGAAAGGGAAGTGGGGCCATGGGAGGTTCAGTACCAGGGGGGGTTTAAGTTTAGGATGGAGAACGATGTGAAAAGTTTTATTTATATGGGTTAAGGAGTAGTCGTTGGGTTGAAGAGTTTGAGTGAGGTGGATTTTCTCAGATTTGAAATGTTGGGGATCAAAGATTTTGATAGCTCTATATATGAGGGTTTTAAGAACTGTATATTTTTTAGTGGGATAGTCATGGGAATGGGCATGTAGGTATGCTAGTATGGGTTTTCTTGCGGTATACCAGGTGAGATAGGGATCCATTACACTAGGGAATAATAAGGACATCTAAGAAAGGGAGATGATTGTTTTGTTCAATTTCCATGGTGAATTGGATGTGCATGTAAATGCTATTGAGATGATTGTGGAAAGAATCAAGGGTTGGACAACCATCGGGCCAAATGATAAAGGTGTCATCAATGAATCAAAACGAGCATCTTGGTTTGAGATGGAAGCTATTGAGAGCCCTAGAATCAAAATCTTCCATGAAAATATTAGCAACTACAAGAGAGAGTGATGAGCCCATGGTTGTGCCTTCTGTTTGCTCATAGAATTTTCCTTTCAAGCAAAAAAAGGTTGAAGTTAGACAAATTTTAATGAGATTAAGAGTCTCATGAATGACAAGGTTAATGATTAAGGTGAGGCCTTTAGATATCGGAGTTTTGGCAAGTAAGGAGACTACATCATAACTAACAAGAATATCTCCACTTTCTAATGTAGGTCCTTGATTTTATGGATAAAATCCAAGAAATCTTTTATGTAATAAAATCAAAATAGTGGATTATTTCTTATATCTACTATGTTGTGTAATTTTATTAGGTATATTCTATGTTCTAATATTTTCATGTTGGGTTTATAATTGAAATTTTCCTAAATAAATGCATAATTACATTATTTCTAATTTTTAAAATAGATGAACCAAATTTGATTAAATATTGATTAAACTGGTGAGAAAAGCAACGCCTCATAAGACATTATTAATCCCTAATTTCCTTGTGTTTGTGCCAACAAAGGACACAATAATTAAAAACACAACAAACATTATGTTTCCTATAGGAGGAAGAGTCATACATGCGATTATAGGACACAACTTCAATAGAGTGGAAATCATATTCAAGGAAAAGCATAAATAATCTATTTTAACATTCTACAACATATATAACAAACCCACAAGCCACATGACTAGCACTATGTATGTAATAACTGACCATCCTTGACCTACATAGTAGAAGAACTCTATATAATTAATAAATCCTCAAGAACTGCAATGGCTATGGTGAGATTTGATATATTCACACTTATTATAATGATTCAAATGCTGCTGCTTTTCTACGTTGCGAAGAACATCATCTTCATACTCCATAGCTATCAACACTAGTTTATGGCCTAGTTTTGAATTGCTTTCAGCGAGGCTATGACTATTTGCCAAGGGACTTTGTAGTAGATCATTCCCTACAAACTCAAAGGCCCCAAATCAAAAGACTAGTAGACTCGGGGCACAATACCTAAACTCCATGCCAACGACACTTGATCAACTGCCCAAACCATACCTTAACTCTTGCAACAACAACCATACATCACTTGAGGACATGTAGTGGATATCACCCGATCAACATTATCAACCTCAGAATTATTAAAAGCCACGGGAAAATATGTATTTACTTCAATATGAAATAGAGTAATCCAAATTCATAAATACGTCGTGAACATGGATGTCAAAAGCATTTTCTTAGACTGCTCTACTATAATGATGGTGTCTAGTGTTGGAATTTCAAATCACTCGCACCTGTCAACATATTTCAAAGGCTATTTTATAATGTGTACCGTGTAGTGTTGGTTATATTTGATGACTAAATTATCTCATCGATAGTGTTAGTTATATTTGATGGCCAAATTGTCTCATCGACAATTTTGCAAACTGTCATGGAATCTTGCTTAGATATAATTCATTGCCGAACCACCATCAATAATAATAATTTGCTTGTAAAAAATCTAAATAATAACTTTGTTTAAAACCCAATCCCTCATAAACTCAAACTCAAAACTCTCTCAAGAAACATGACTAGACCAGAAAAACACATAATGTGACAATGGACAATGCATTCTTTTGAAAAACTCAAAGGAGTGACATGACTCATGAAAGTGGATCGTCATGGAAATCAACTGGATACCCAATTGACTGAAATGATATGTAGACAAGTGCCATGTTCAAAGGTAATGATAAACTGCCATTTATTTTCAAAATGATTCCCTTCCCTTAATTTCCCCATCATGGTTGATGAGTGCCTCTTTTTCATTTTTACGAATTCAAAGGGGGTAACAAACACTCGTTGTAGCTCATCTGAAGGCAAGCCCAAACTCATATGTTTTATGAACCTGAGAGAGGAGGGGTTCGTTCCCAAAAGAAGGTCTCTCAATGTTTGATTTAACGAGTCCAGTGAAAGTTAACTCGGTAGTGTTCATGTTTAGAGAGTACAATGGAAGAAGAATCCACAGGTTCATTTTTCGTAAATAGTTCATCTGAACCAAAAAAGTGATAACCTACCGTCAGATGAACGACTATTCAAGTGCTTTAACGAGCCCGAAAAGAGTTTAAAGAAGACTCCATTAGGTCTCTTTTCACGATAAGGGATTTTACGAGTCTGAAAAGAATCAGAAAAGGAATCGGACCTTTGATGCTAAGTTTTGAGAGCATGACCAAAGTGTCGCAATAAATTCTCAAAGACTTTTTCCATTTTATGGTAGTACAAAAAAGTAAAAAACAAACTCCCAAAAACTTTCACTACTACCGCTCTTTATCCTGCAACAACTGTCAAAACTCTCCAATAAACGACATTAAAGGATCATGACTGATATTTTTCTTGTAATAAATGATTTTAAAAACAAAACTATGACATGCCAAATCCTAGAATGCTTATAAAAGTTATGTAAATATAAAAAACAAAACATTTTACTATTTACCAATAGTGGAATTAATAAATCGCCATTGTATTCTCGGGACCAAAACATCAGGGAAGAAAATTCCCATCAAAGCAGTGGTAGATGGCCCTCTTCGCACAATCTTATTTACCATGCAGAGAGTGGTGGGGAGCCAAGGGGTTCATCAAGCATCTAGAGTGCATATGCTCTACGCTATAGAGGCTATGGCATCCACAGTATTCAACTGGGTGGAGGCTCTATTACCGATTTTCAAAGATCAGCTGACCAAGTGTCGGCAAGGAGAGTTGAATCAGTTCGGTTTCGGATCCATTTTAGTGTGTTTCTTTTTTAAGCGGGTCCCCCAACTGACACCTCAGTTAGTATTCACATATTTTAGGGCGAGATACCCTCGCATGTTGAGGTGGGTTCAGATCATGGCCTACATAGGAGTAGGTAGGGGCAAGGTGAAGTTTGGAGACACATTTTTTCGATGGTTGAGAGACCAACTCCTCATGGTTGAGGACTATGCATACATGAACACTAATTTCAGGGGTGACCCTGATCTACCGCTTCCACCTGGTGCACAGTGGGGTGACATTGGTAAGAAAAAAAAACCTAAAATGGCAATTGTGTTTTTATGTTTCAATGTTTTATATTTTTTTATGTGTAGTAACAAAACTTAAATATTTTCATGCAGATGTCGAAGCAGCACAACCTGGGGGATCCTCCCCACTAGACAAGTGAACCGGAGCTCTTTTTGTTACACATAGAGATGATGTGATGTGGGATCTAGAGGAGAACCTTGAGAGGTTAACTCTAGACATACCAGATGCCTCAATCAACGACCTCCCACTGAGGTACCAGAGGCCCACTGCAAGAGTACCAAGTCGTTTCAGTAGACTGCTACATCGAGTAGCCCGGGCGGTCATGTATTACCACGAGCATCACTAGATGATAGGCCGCATGATGTATTACTGAAAGCTGATAGATAGATTCAGTATTTTTGTATGATTATTTTTTTCCTGAAAGCTTGAGCGCTTCTGATGAGGTCTCATGACCTATTTTTTGTAAAACATTTATATATATATATATACAGACTTCTGCTTTTGGTGTTTATGCATCTCAACTGGAAAATGTATTTACATGAGTTTTATGTGTCTTTTATAGTTTAATTACAATGAACCATGTTTGATTTCTACATCATGAATGGGAAATATGCCAGTCTAGGATGTAATTTTCCAATGAATCGGAAACTGCATTACCTTCCTTAGGGATATGCCTATAGGTACTAGCTTCAAATGACCTCTCCAATAAACGTACCCTCTGGAAGAGATGAAGAAGCATGAGATTCCTTATGGTATAGACATGGTTTAAATGACAAACCACTAGTTGTGAGTCCATCAAAACTACCAAGTTATGAACATCTTGGGAGGCAGCTTCAGTCAAAAGACCTATGACTACTTGATACTCCGCGATATTGTTGGTAGTGGGACCAATACAAACAGCTCCTGAACTAACCAAATCGTAAGCTGGACAGTAGAGAACCCAAACAGCTGAGGCAATATTCAAGGTGTGGCGATAAGCACCATCAGTGAAGCCGCAAAAAGCCATCTGTTTTGCACGACCAAAACATGGTATAAATAGATACAGACACTAAACTCAAAACCATATTGAAAATACTTAAGCACACTAAAAAGTCAAGTAATATACATATATACAAGTTACAATACAAGAAAGATCTAGGAATAGTACCTCTTCAGATACAACCCATTGCGAGGTTGTCCTAAGGGGATTCCATCATAGTCCACAAGATCATAGGCCCCTTTCTCTAGAACTTTAGAAATAAGGAAAGGACCATACCACATGGTTTTGAACTTCCCTTTCCCTATTTTGTCATGTCTCTGATCATAGGTTAAAACTAGGTCACCTTCATTAAAGGCATGAGGTTGGAAAGACTTTTCATACTGTGCCTTGACACGTTTCTTGTGTTCCTCATTGGCTAAGGCAACATATCTTCTAGTTTTTTCAAGGTTGTTCAAGTGGAGAAATATTTCTTCCTCTGTGGAAGTGTCTGGGATAAGTTCGATGGCAATTTCAAGGATGGAATTTGACATTGAATAGGCAAGACAACTTCTAGTCCATAGACAAGCTGGAAGGGTGTAAAACTAGTAGCTTCTTTTACCGAAGTCCTATAATCCCAAAGAGTGAAGAAAATAATATGGTGTCAGTTGGATTTATGGTCTCCAACCATCTGACGTAGCATTACTTTCAAAACTTTGTTATTGGCCTCAACTTAACCATTAGCTTGCGGATAATAAGGTGTTGAGTTTTCATGATGAAAACCTAGCTTGGCACTTAATTCCTCCATCATTTGATTGTGGAAATGTGATCCGTGATCCGTAACTATGGACTGCGGGACTCCGAATATTGCTATCACTTGATTGAATAGGAAGAGAGTTGCAGTCTTACCATCCTCTGCATACATAGCCATAGACTTAGCTCATTTCATAAAATAATCAACGAGGATGATGATGTAACCATGCCCCCCGGCTGAGGTAGGATTACAATGCATGTAATCAATCCCCCATTTGGCGAAAGGGCCAACGACAATGACGGGGTGTAACGGAGAAGGGTGGGTGTTCTTTTTCAGATAGAAATGTTGGCAAGGTGGGCATTTCTTAACAACCTCATGAGAATCTTTAAAGATTAAAGGTCAGAAATAGCCAGCGTGAAGGATTTTCTAGGTTGTAGCCATCCCAAATAGATGACCGCCACATGCTCCAGAGTGGCAGTCATTCAAAAATTGTCTAGCTTCCTCGTGGGTAAGGCATCGCCAGAGAACAGAATCGATACCATGTTTATACAAAGTGTCATTCAAGATGAGGTAGTATTTTGTGTGGTGATGGATACGGTGATGATCGTCACGGGATAGAGTGGGATAAATCTCTGTATCTAGAGATAAATGAGAAAATCTCCATACCATGGGTCAGTAGTGCTTATTAGGAACAATAATTCATCCGGGAATGAATCATTGGGCTCAAATTCCATCGATGCACAGGGAAGATCACACATGAGCTCAGCAAAGACCAAGGATTTCTTTGACATAGCTTTGGCAAATTTGAGATCAAACTCTTGTAGGATGACTATCCATCGGGAATATTTTCCCCCGAGCACCTAACGAGTCAGGATGTAATACATAGGGTTCTAGTCTACCAATATGGTGGTTGTGCAAAGCAAAATGTAGTGACAAAATTTTTGAACAGCAATGATAGTGTCTAATGCTAATTTCTCCATGTGTGAGTATCAAGTTTCAGAATCCATGAGAATCTTACTAGCATAGTAGATCACGTGCTCCTGACCGTCAGGATTCTCCTACACCAAAACCATAACGATGGTAGTAGTGGAGGCAACAATGTATAAGAGAAAATCCTTTGAATAATTTGGGGGGTGTATCATGGCTGAGTGAGTTAGAGCATGTTTGATATTATCAAAGGCTCATTGGGCTTGGTCATCCCAAAATAACGGAGTGTCCTTCTTAAGGAGACGCATATAACCGTATGTTTTCTCTGCAAAATTGCAAACGAAATGGCGAAGAAATTTTTCCTTCCCTTGCAAACTTTGAAGTTCTATAAGGTTGGTTGGGGCTAGTAGGGCTAGAATAGAATAAATTTTCAATGGATCTATCCGGATGCCATCCTTAGAAACCAAAAAACCTAACACGTGTCTCCTCTCAACGCAAAAAACACATTTATGAGGATTGAGCCGTATGTTATAATGACTGCATCTCAGGAAAATGTCTCTAAGATGACCAGGGTGGTCCTCCCACCACTGTGAATGAGCTGGGAGGTCATCAAGGTACGGTTCTACAATATGTTTTATATCGTGAAATGCAAAGGACATAGCACACAGGAAAGTGGCTCCATCATTTTTTAGGCCAAATGGTAACTTCCTGTATGCAAAGGTTGCCCATGGGAAAATAAATGTTGTCTTGTGCTGATCGGTGGGTAAAATATCAATCTGATTATAACCCAAAAATCCATCCATAAACAAGAAGATGACACTTCCAGCATAGTTGTCGATAATCTGGTCGATATGCGGAGTGGGAAAGTTTTCTTTAGGGCAACATTTCATCAAATCTCTGAAATCGATGCAGACTCTAATGGCACCCTGCTTTTAATTGACAGGGACGATGTTCGATACCCATTCCATCAAGGGTCCAAGATAAATAAACCTTTCTTTTAGAAGCTTTTCTATTTCAGCTTTGATAGCTGCGACTTTCCATGGATGGACTTGTCTCAGTTTTTTCCTGACAAGTTTCACAGTGGGATAGGTTTTTATTTTGTGAACTACAATGGATGGGTCTATCCCAAGCATTTCTTCATAGGATGAGGCAAAGACATCTCGAAATTATTTGAAAAGTGCTCTATATGCTTCAGATTCTTCTGCTGAGCAGTTCTTCCCAACATGAACATGCTCAAGGGTGTCGGGCTTGGTTGATATGTCAATTGGATTTGTTTGAGTAATGTTGCATAGATTTCCTTCAGACTCCATGTTTTGTAACAATATATGAGTTTGAGGTGTTTTGACAATATCAGTAGTAAAAACGGATGCAAAATCATGGTCTATGGAACTGGTGTTGGGGAGGAACGAGGATCTATGATGATGATCCTCCCATGTAGGTTCATTCGTACTCATGATCTCCATAATGAACTCATCAGAAGAAAAAGTCTGGGAGAGATAATCCAGAGTAGGAAGAGATGGTTCTAACCAGTAGGGCAGGTGGCAAGGGTCCAAAGCCACTAGATGAAGGTCATTAGTGTGGTCATCAGAAAGGGTTTGTATAATGTTGTACATTGCTTCATGCAAACTCAACGAGGTGGACCCAAAAATTTGTTTTCCCTTTGGATCATAATCAAATGAAGAAATCATATTTACCGTCGTCATTTCTGTGTTAGGAGGGTTTGACAGAAAAATCCCCATAAGGGAAGAATCCTTCAACATGCCTACCCCAATTGACTGGTAAGGAGGAGGGGACTAGCCTAACATAGGGATGTTATTAGTCATAGGGGTGGTAACATATGGCATAAATAAATTGAGCTGGTAAATGGTTACAATCCTCCCTATATGCGAAAATTGGATGGTTTAAAATACCGTCAAAGCAACAACAGTCATGGCGTAAAATCAATTTCTTCCTAATATGAGGTTGTAGTCTAACGGCGCATCTACTACTTCCACTTGAATGCAAATGGTTTTTCCCCCAAGCTCGACTGAAAGGGTCAGTATGAGACCATGGGGCTGGAAACCTCATCCATTAAAGGATTTCAAAGTCGTTGGTGATGTTACGAGCTCAGGAGAGAGAATAACTTTCCATCGAGACAAGGACAAAACCGAACTTGAAGCTCCTTCGTCTAATACAATTCTAAAGTTCTTCCTTTCGAATACTTTTGATATGATTTGGAAAGTGATTTTGTGAGCTAGTATAGACTCATAGTTCTCGACATTAAAGTGAATCAAATTAGTGTTGTCCGGGTCTAAATATCCTAACGCGGTTAACAAGTTTTTGCATTGCATTGGACAACTTTGGAGTACTTTCGAGGTAGACATTTCACATGCTTCCTGAGCAAGATATTCAACTACATTATAAAACTGGGCAGCTCGAGCATTAGGGTTAAAAACAAACTTCCTAAGAGTACTCTTGGGTGGGTGCAAAACTATGTCGAGATTAGGTTTCTCAATGGTTAGGGGCCCAGTAGACGAGGACTCGGGAGAACCAGTAGAGGGAGCTTTTCCTGAAGAAGAATTATCTTCTTTCTTGTCTGTGGGTTTGTCATAATTATGAATTCAAGTTGCAAATTAATAGTGTCTGAGGACATCATGCGAACTTCCTCTGAAGAACTAGAATTTAACTGATTAGACATGTGGTCTATCAGCTGTTGTTGAGAGGGAAAAGGATCCATGAGAACTGTTGGCACGTGATTAGTTTTTAGAAATTGATTGATTTCTTCACAATGAGGAAACTCTTTCGTGAAGTGGTCACCTCCGCATAGCAGACATGGATATTTCTCTTTTCTTTTCTCTTTATCATTCTCGTTGATGGTTGGTTTTGGATTCTCCTTCAGGTTTCCAGGTTTTTTGTTTTTGGCTTTACCTTTCTTTTTATTGTTACCGAGCGTTTGTGTACTCTGAATGGAATTTACCTCGGTGAAAAAATTGGGAGTTGAAGGAGTAGGGGTGGAAGGCTGGGGTTTCTTGGCAGGTTTTGCTTTTGGCAGGGACTGGATTGAACCAACAATCCCATCAACAGGGGTTTTTGCTAGTGGCTTGGCAGGATATGTACTTGGGTGAGGAGCTTAAGGGATCGATTCATACAATGTTCCAGACTAGGAATATACCAAGTCCAGATATGGGGCTCGACTAATGGATTGTTCTTTGGTAACGGCACCACCCATAGCCATATCTTGGGTGATTGGAGAGAACAAAGATTTAATAAACCAATCAGCTAACAATTGATCTGGGATAAGAGCCTTAATAAGTCTTCTCTACCTTCTCCACTCATGGATATGATATGATATGTGTGTGGAGGTGTTCTGATGCAGAGAAGTTAATAGATCGGTACCCGTATCATTGTGGATAGGAAGCTGAAAGTGTGTAAGAAGGATAGTTGCCAAAGAACCAAAATCCACAAATGAATGTTGTGGAATTTCAATGTACAATTTCACGACTGTACCGATCAAAGTTTGCTAGAAAAGTCTTAAACGAATTGAATCATCCATTAGGGAGTTCAAAGAACACCACAAATGGAATTTCATGACATTGTTTTTTGGATCATCTCCATGCTTCCCATCGAATTTTGGAATGTTCGATGGTAACTTTACTGGAATGGCATGCCACGAGGGGTTATGTCGAATGGGATCATTAATCAACTTGGACAAATCAGGCAAGTCCAAAGTTGCTAGGAAAGGTAACTGGTAATTAGGTTGTACGTACTGGTAGTATTGATAGGAAATATAACTACTAGTAGGACCGTAAGTAGACTGATATATAATTTGTTGTAATGACTGTTGTGATGAAGAACCACCCAAAGAGCCACCCGCAGGGGGTTGATTTCCAGGATTGGGACCATTAGGACCACCGGAGCTTCCAAGAGGAGGACCACGAGGGCCTCCGGGACCACCAGGACCATAGAGACCACCAAGACCTCCTAGGCTACCAGGAAGAGGACCATAGGACCCTCCAGCACTCCTAGGAGGTAAACCTCTGGAGCCTCTGGAACCACTAGGAGAAAGGCCATCAGACCCTTCGAGACCATTAGGAGGAAGGCCACCAAACCCTCCAAGACCATTAGGAGGGAAGCCACCAGCCCCCCTAGGACCATAAGGAGGAAAGTTGCCAGACCCTCCAGGACCATTATGCCCCCCAGAAGAAGGACCTCTATAAGGTGGTCCTCCGGCACCTATCCCAGTATGTATAGGTATCCCTCCCATAGCTGGCATGTAGGACTAGTTAGGTTTCCCCAATGGAGTGAATGTAATACCAGGATATGGAATTCCAGCATAAGGAATTCCTGTAGGGGTGGGTTGGTAATTGATATTTCCTATAGGTACTTGATTTGTTGTGTAACCATACCCCAAAGAGGTTTGATTGCTTGAAAGTTGTACACCCAAGGGCTGACCTGAACTACATGGGGGGTTAACCACATTCGTATGGGTAGGAGGGACATAGACTACAGATTGCTCTAGTGACTAGAGTTCTGTCCATTACTAGCTACAACTCTAGTGACAGGTAACGTAGGTCATGCCGGGGGTTGCCCCCCAGCACTAGAAGGTTTGATGAAACATGAATTGAATGTTATTCCCCAGGTGCAAAAGACCCAGGAGGATTTGGAACAGACATAATATGGGAGGTGGTGGGGTTGGTGGTTTGACCTAGATTATGCGGAGTCATACCACAATCTAGAATAGGTTCAATTGGTTTCATAGAATCAGCAAGTGAGCGATATCCCACATGCCAAGGGTCTGTATTACGAGGAAAAACTACCGAGCGAGGTGGTGGTGTACCCAATATGTTATCTATTTTCTTCTCAAGGTCTCTTGCATGGAGAATAGCTACTCGGTATTGTCTACATTCTTCTTCATTTGGTGAAATTTCTTCAGAAGAGGTTGGACGGGTTCCAAACGAAGTAACAGCCTCTCCCATAGAGGTATCCCAAAATGGAGCATTGGGACCATAATTTGGACAGCTAGTATCATCAACATCGCCTTCTATGGGAGAATGGAAATAATTATTACCCCTAGAAGGTTGTTGATCCAAGGGAGGACCATGCAAAGGATATGGATCTCCGCTTTCTGCAACCACATTTTCTCCCGCTTGGGATTTGGTAGCAACTCCTTGGTCGATAGCTTCCATAGGATCTTCTCTTGAAAGAGGAGTAAAATCAGGTGGCAAGCCCCGTACTCTTCTGTACTTTCTCAATTCAACTAGTTTGTATAGTTCCTATCTAACCTAGGGTTTCAAAACTAGAAAAAACACAGCAAAAATTCCCCTACTCAAGCTACAGGCCAAACAAGAAAACTTAAATGACAAGAGGAGTTCAGATAGTCTGGTCTCTCACCAGGATTGTCAAGAAGGTGCCACTCGCAATATACTCTAGGTACGTGCATAGTAATCTCCCTGAATGTTGTTTTCGGTGTATGGATCCAAGCAAGATGACCAAAGGGCTTTTCTCAGATAGATAAGGTATCCTAGTGGGGTCTCCCAATATACGCAAGGTACGTGGGAGCTCAAATCGGTAGTAGTGTTTTCTAATGAACAACCATTCACAAGGGGCCTTCCTATATACAATCGAGTACGTGAAGTATCTTTCTATATACCTCAAGGTTACGTGAAAGGCCATTCGATATACCAACAGTACGTGGAAGAACTGCACGAATCCCAAGATGTAGTGCGAACAAGTAACGACAGCTCCTACGCTTAACGACGCCCAAACACGTCTCTAGTCTATCACTCAAAATACTATGTAAATTTTAAGCCTATAACTACCGTTAATTTTAAATTGGACGGTTAGGAGAATGCATGGAATTATGATAGAAAAAGTAAAACCATGCAGACATGTAGATGCAAATAGTTCACTTTACCATTCAAGGTATGCCTACTTATGGGAGGGGGAGAAAACCAAAATTTCCCAAACAACTACTATGAACTAATCAAATCCAAAGAAAAGAAACACATTCCAAACTCATTTTTCTTTTTGAAAGCAATCAGATGGGTAAGAGTCTCTTTTCCTAAAAGAAAAACAACAAGCACTCTACATGCGTATGCAATCTATTTTTTTTATTTTTCTTTGAAACATAGATAGATCTGACTTAAAACTACACTAATTTTTCTTTTGATGAGACAGTACTAATTCAAGAGAGACAAAAGAACAAAGGGAACCTGAAATCTTATGAGGCTAATCATAGATCCAGTGCCCTATGCTCAGTGAAAATAATGACCTAATCTCAACGAAAAAATTTCTTTTTAAAAGAAAAAAGAAGTCCTCTATAGAAAAATTGAAATTAAGATGATAATCAAGTGGTTTTTCTTTCAGTCTTTATAAATGAAGAAAAAAGAGATCCAACTGAAACTGAAACTTTGAACAATTCCTTTCAGAATCATAACCAGCAAGCATGAAATCAAATGAATAATCAACAATCCTAACCTAGCTTTTGAATTCTTTCAATCAAACAAATTTTCACCACAAAATTTTCAACCATGAGCATTCAAATTCAAACAAACAAGCCTTACAATGCAGGGCTAAAAGAAATCAAAACCCTACTTTTGCAAAAACACAGAAAAAATCAAGTTCTGGAACAAGGCCTACCTGGCACTACACTGGAGGGGTTTTTGACAGAGTGGTTCTGGATGAGCACCGCTTCTAGATCATTAAACTCAGGTGGTGGCACCGCCTATTACTAACAGGGTTCAGGAAGTGGCACCACTTATTGCCTACAACACATGCGCAGTTCCCTCAATATATCTAGAACACAAAAAGAACGAGAATTCAAGTCAAAAATTGTTCAAATCAAGATAAAGACTGATGAATTGACAATAAAACAGAGCATATAAAGTCAAAGCAGTTCAAATCTAAACAGATCTGAAAGTTTCAAACCAAAATTCACTAAGTCTGATGGAAGATCTGACTTAAGAGAGTTACAGACTGGAGCCTGTATTTGGACAAGTTTTAAAGGACTGAGGAAGGTCAGATCAACTGAAACTTGCTTTATTCCCCAATGGAGTCGCCAGATTTGTTGTCAAGAATATTGCACCTTCTACGGACAGAATCTATTCCTCTAGTATGAATGGTTCAGATCCAGAACCAATAAGTGAACGACAAAGGGTGAAAAACTTCCCTGAATGTTGTAAACGCCTTGAATAATGCTTTGATGATGAACCTGTATACCTACAAGACATGTCAAACATACAAGAACATCAAAGCTACCAGAACATTATTTACACATTCATACTAGTGACTAAGGAATCCAGTAACATATACATGCGAAATCAGTACAATAGATATGTGGGACGAAAACCAGCTTTGCATTAAGAAATCAATGAAGAAGCTTACAACCATTGCCTTAGTGTTGAAAAACTCCTCCACAAGACAAACACCTCATCCCCGATAGCTCCAACTTGCTCTCATGTGCTCTCCAATGGATTGGGCTAGATAGTCAATTCAATAGCATAACATTACCATTCAGTTCTCCCCCTCAACTATGGGACATGAGCTTGTATTTATAGGGCTCAATGGATAGGGATAGTTGAGAGAATTGTGGGTGAGGTGGCCATAAGATCCTACCAAGAGGGATCTCGACTCCAACCAACCCATATTGATAGGGATAAGGTAGGACGTGAGGCTTAGGTTCTAGAAGCCTCGAGAATCCTCTTTTTTTTCATTTTTACCAAGGGTACCACTTATACACCTTTATGACAGAGTGGTGAAGGGTAAGAATCGCTTCAAGAACAAACACATATGCGGTGGCATCGCTTCTCTATAACAGGACTCAGGTGGTGTTGAACAAGGCACCGCTCATTAGCTAAAGGGAAAAAGTGGTGCTAGGTTTTTTTATGTAGAATTGACATCCAAAGCATGTTTCCACTCCAAGTTTGGGATTTAGGGAAAACATAGGTGTTAAGGATATCATCACATGTTGGTGATAGGATTTGGGTATAACAGAATGCCCCCCAAAGCATGAGGCTTAGAGGGATACGATAAGAGAGATCTTTGAGAGAACAAGTTGTCACTTCGAGGTAAGAGTCATCTTGATCAAAGAGTTTCATCAAGTAGGCACCTGTAATACATCAAAAATTTTGACTCATAGACAAATGTAACCAACTCATGGCTGCAAACCAATACAAGGCAGATCCATGAGAGGAATAAACAACCATGGATACTAGAATACAACATAGATCCATTTGATAGAGGACTCAAACTTGGACATAGCTACCAGACATACAGTAGATCTATGTCATACAGATGCAAATTTGAGCATAGCCATGACCATACAAATATGGATCCATTCTAGACATACAAAAACTCCATCGCAACCTGGGGAAAGCAACAAGTGCTAAACAAGTACCCAGGGTCTTCGTTTAATTTTCCACAAAGTACGATTCTATCCATGTGATTACAATGTTCTGAAGTCGAACATGGTAGAAACCACTTGATTATCGGCCAATTATGTGAATCATTAACAAGTGCAAGGGAGATCACCATTGATGTCAATGATTCCCAAGGTACCCTAGTACAATCTATTGAGTGTGAATAGATGTCTTGATGTTGAACACCTGGTCGATTCTATCGATCAAAGTTCAATGATGTGAACTTATGTCGAGAGCGAGAGAATCTATCATTGAGGCATACAGATCTCAAGGTACTAAATTTGTTTCCAAGACTATTTCCCAGTTGATGAGCTAATGTCAACAGGAATAGTCTCGTCGAAGGAGGGACATGATGAATCCCACATCGACGACACAAAACTCAGAACAAAGTTCTAGAATGATGTAAATGAGGTAACCATAAGACTGACTCAAAAGTACTAACACATAGACTGTTTTGAATTTAGAGGTAAACTTTTTCAACTTCCCTTTGAACGTCGAGCGGCACAACAAAAGACTTGGCAGCATGACTAGACCAGACAAACACATAATGCGACGGTGGACAATGCATTTTTTTGAAAAAATAACAAAAGTGACATTACTCATGAAAGTGGATCGTCATGGAAATCATCTGGATACCCAATTGAATGAAATGATATGAAAACAAGTGCCATGTTCAAAGGTAACGACAAACTGCCATTTATTTGCAAAATGATTCCCTTCCCTTAATTTCCCCATCATGGTTGATGAGTGCCTCTTTTCATTTTTATGATTTCAAAGAGGATAAAAAACACTCATTGTAGCTCGTCCAAATACAAGTCCAAACTCATATGTTTTACAAACCTTAGAGAGGAGGGGTTCGTTCCCAAAAGAGGGTCTCTCAATGTTTAATTTAATGAGTCCAATGAAAGTTAACTCAATATTGTTCATGTTTAGAGAGTCTGAAAGACCACGGAAGAAGAATCCACATGGTCCTGTTTTGTAAATAGTTCATATGAACCGAAAAAGTGATAACCTACCTTAGGACGAACGACTCTTCAAGTGCTTTAACGAGCGTGAAGAAGACAATATCGCTTGACAATCTTTTCATATTTAAGGAGCCCGAAAAGAGTTTAAAGAAGACTCCATTAGGTCTCTTTTTACGATAAGGGATTTTACGAGTCTGAAAAGAATCAGAAAAGGACTTGGACCTTTGATGCTACATTTTGAGAGCATGGACCAAAGTGTCGCAATAAATGCTCAAAGACTTTTTTCATTTTATGGTAGTACAAAAAAGTCAAAAAAAAACTCCCAAAAAATTTCACTGCTATCGCTCTTTATCCTGCAACAACTGTCAAAACTCTCCAATAAATGACATTGAAGGATCATGACTAATAATTTTTTTGTAATAATTGATTTTAAAAACAAAACTATGACATGCCAAAACCTAGAATGCTTCTAAAAGTTATGTAAATAGTAAAAAACAAAACATTTTACCATTTACCAATAGTGGAATTAATAAATCGCCATTGTATTCCCGGGACCATAACATCAGGGAAGAAAATTCCCATCAAAGTAGTGGTGGATGTCCCTCTTCGTACAGTCTTATTTACCATGCAAAGAATGGCAAGGAGACAAGGGGTTCATCAGGCATCTAGAGCGCATATGCTCTACACTATAGAGGCTATGGCACCCATAGTCTTCAACTGGGCAGAGGCTATACTATCGATTTTCAAAGATCAGCTAACTAAGTGTCGGCAGGGAGAGTTGAAGTAGTTCGGTTTCGGATCCATTTCAGCGTGTTTATTTTTTGAGCGGGTCCCCCAACTGAGACCCTAGGTGGTATTCACAGAGTTCAGGGTGAGAGACCCTCGCATACTAAGGTGGGTTCAGATCATGGCCCGCACAGGAGCAGGTAGGGGCAGGGTGTGTTAATTTTCATATGCTTAGCTAAAAAATTAGTATTTCATTTCATTTTCATAACAAAATCATATAAACAGGATCACCGAAAGAAACAGTATCACAAGAACAACACAGATTTATCCTGGAAAAACCCTACAAAATCTTCCTCAATATAGATGCCCCAAAAGATAAAAGATAAAACCAACAAGGAGATCAAAGCCTGATCCTCCTCCTTCTCTAGCTACTTCTCTCTTCTCCACTAATGCGCTACACAAGTGAGAGTGTGTGTTTCAAATGAGGAGGGCCACACCTCTATTTATATTCATCCGTTCACTTTAATTATTAATTTTGACATGTAGGCTCGAGTTAATCATGTAGGCTCGAGTTACACATGTAGGCTCAAGTAACCACACTGGGGTGCTAATGACCCACTTTTACAATTAGAGGGGACTACCTCATGACTCTTATTAGTTCTTCCGACTAGAAGCATCAGGGTACAAAGTAATACAAGTGGCTCTCCCGGTAGGACCATCGAGGACCACAAAAGGATACATATAGAATATTCTTTGAAGTTACAATATTTCAACACTCCCCCCTAACGAGAAGGGTATTCTACAACATCAACAACAATAATAATAGGAGAGAGAGAGAGAACATCATCAACATCATCAGGGTAACACATCTATAAATCATTGGAAGCTTTTCAGCATCATGTATTCTTCATATTCAATCTTCAGTCTTCAGCAATATCAACACTACAATCCTGAACAGAAGTTCAAGGATGATGCAATCCTACCACATTCTTGGGGATCGAAGCCTCCGGATACCTTTCTGAACTGAAGTTCAAGGATGATGCAATCCTGCCACATTCTTGGGGACCGAAGCCTACGGATACCTTTTTGAACCAAAGTTCATGGATGATGCAATCCTACCACATTCTCAGGGACCAAAGCCTCCAGATACCTTTTTGAACCGAAGTTCAAGGATGATGCAATCCTGCCACACTCTCGGGGATCGAAGCCTCTGGATACCTTTTTGAACCAAAGTTCAAGGATGATGCAATCCCACTACATTCTCGAGGACCAAAGTCACCGAATCTATTCTGGACAAATGTCCCAAGCTAATACAATCCCTCTTCATTCTCGAGGACCGAGGTCACCGGATCACTTTAGGGCAAGTTCCCAGGGATGATACAATCCCACTGCAACATCACTACTCCCCCTTTCGAGGAAGGTCTTTCCGAACAAAACCAAGCTTGTCTCGAAAGTGTTTGAACTTTACTCGAGACAGAGGCTTCGTTAGCACATCAGCAACTTGTTCATCAGTACTCACATACTAGAGTTTTATGGCTCCCTTTTGCATCATATCTTGAATGTAAAAATACCTAATTTCTATGTGTTTCAATCTATCATGGAATATTGGGTTCTCTGTCATCTTTATACAACTTTGATTGTCACATAGAATCACGGTAGTGTCCAACTCTAGGTTGAATAATCCTAACATCAGCTTTCGAATCCATATGGCTTCACAACTAATAGAGCAAGCTGCTATATATTCTGCTTTGGCTGTGCTCAGAGCAACACTAGACTGCTTTCTGCTAAACCATGAAATCATAGTAGATCCCAGACTATAACATCCACCTAATGTGTTTTTTCTATCTGAGATACTTCTAGCCCAATTTTCATCTATATAGCCATACAATCTATACTCATGGCTACCATCATAGTATAGACCAAATTCTATAGTTCCTTTTAGATATCTCATCACATGTTTTGCAGCTACTAGGTGAACCCGTCTTGGTTGGACAAGATATTGACTCAATGTGTTCACAGCAAAACAAATGTATGGTCTGGTATTTGTTAAGTACATCAATGACCCAATGATTTGTTTATATTGAGTCATATCCACTAACTCTAATGAGTCATCAGCTAACAACTTCAGGTTGGAGTCCATGGGTGTGGCCATGTCTTTCCATTCCAACATATTGAATCTTTTCAATATCTCTACCGCATACTTTCCCTGGTTGAGAAAGATTTCTTCTAAACTTTGCCATACTTCTGGACCTAGGAAATAATGCATTAAACCAAGGTCTTTCATCTCAAATTCTTCTGCTAGTTTCTTCTTGCTTTCCACAATCTATTTATCATTCCCTGTCAAGAATAAGTCATCCACATATAGTAGCAGGATGATAAGTTCTTCTTCTACAACCTTGAGATAAAGGTTAGGATCAACTTTACTCTTGGTAAAGCCCATGCTCGATAGGAAACTATCTATTCTTTCATACCAAGCTCGTGGAGCTTGCTTAAGGCCATACAAGGCCTTCTTCAAATTTCATACATGAGTACATCTATCTTCAACTTCAAATCCTTGTGGTTGTTCTATGCATACTTCTCTTTCGATCACACCATTCATAAAAGTTGTTTTCACATCCATCTAGTGTAAGTCCCACTTCATCATGGATGCAAGTGCCATGATAGCTCTAATCGAAGTATACCGTGCTACTAGGGAAAAAGTCTCTTCATAATCAATTCCCTCTTTCTGAGAGAAACCTCTGGCCACAAATCTTGCTTTATACTTCTCGATACTTCCATCAGCTGCATGCTTTATTTTGTATATCCATTTGGATGACACAATACTCTTTCCTTCTGGTTTGGGAACTATATCCCATACATCATTCTTCATTATTGACTGGTATTCTTTAGTCATTGCTTCTTCCCATTCTTTCTTCTCTACTGTTTCTTCGTAGTTTGAAGGTTCTTGATCTACAAGATCACACATCAAGGCTACATAGTTGGAAAAAGTCTTAGGTTTCTTTCTTTCCCTTGTGGAGCCTTCAGGAGCTCCATATCTTTCTGCCTCTTGTATAATTTCTCTTTTCCAAGCAGGCTTCCTCTTTCTTGATATCTCCATGATAGGAGGTTCTCGTGGTTCTGCCATGTCATGTTCTTCAGGAACTTCATCTTCGGGGAGACTTGTAGTTTCTTCATTTCTGGGAGGTGTCTCTTCTTCATATAATTCTTCATGTTGGCACTTCCTGGATCTCTTGAGGGATGCCTCTTCATTGAATGTCACATCTAGACTGATTTCCATGTGATGGAATCTGGGAATGTAAATTCTAAATGCTTTGGATACTTCACAATATCCAACAAATATCCCCTTCTTTCCAGAAGGGTCTAACTTGGTTCTTTTCTCTTTTGGTATATGGATATATACTGGACAACCAAATATTTTTAGGTGACTTACCTCAGGCTTCTTTCCCGTGAACATCTCTTCTGGAGTCTTGAATCCAAGAGCACTGTGATATATTCTATTATGTACATATACAACAATTCTTGCTGCTTCTGCCCATAGATGCAATGGAAGATCTTGATCATAAATCATTGTCTTCACTACCTCCATGATGGTTCTGTTCTTTCTTTCTGCAACCCCATTTTGTTGAGGATTGTAGGGAGTAGTTAGTTCCCTCTTGATTCCAGCATCTTTGCAAAAATATTCAAACTCGTTTGAGGTATACTCTCCTCCATTGTCTGATTGAAGTATCTTTATTTTCTTGTCCAAAAGATTCTCTATAAAGGCTTTGAACTCCTTGAATTTCTCAAACACTTCACTCTTTGCTTTCAAGAAGTATATCCAAGTCTTTCTTGAAAAGTCATCAATAAATGTGATATAATATTCAAAGCCACTTAAGGATGTAGAAGACATTGGACCACATACGTCTGAATGAATCAATTCCAACGTACCTTTTGTTTTTGTTTCACTCTTCAGAAATGGATTCTTAATGTTCTTTCCCTTCGCACATCCTTTGCAAATGCCTTCATGCTTGATCTTCATATCTGGTAATCCCATCACTACTTTGTTCACATGAGGTAGATCCTTGTAATTAATGCGGGCAAGCCTTCTATGCCATAGTTCACTAGGGTCAGTGGACTCATGCACAAAGGTTGTTTCTGAGTGCCCCTTGAGTTTATACAAGCCTCCTTCTTCTTCACCAATGATGATTGCATCTTCAATATTATTTCCTTCAGGCCACTTGAGTACTTGACCATCTATGAAAGCAACTTTGAATCCTTTATTATCTAAAGCTAAGATAGAAAGTAAATTCTTCTTTAGACCAGGTACATATAATACAGCTTTCATCTTTAGGGGATTACCTGAATCAAGTTTGTAACTTGCTTCACCAACTCCTTTGATCGGATATTAATAGTCATCTCCTAGGGATAGTTTCTGAGGAGAGCTATTTTCTTCAAGTTTGGACAGATTTTTATTTTGTCCCATCATGTGCTTTGAAGCACCACTATCAATAAGCCAAGTGTCTTATACAAGTGTTACAGACCCAGAGAGTGCAGAGAATAGTACATACTCTTTTGCATCTTCTTCTCTTGCTTTCTTTCTTGGAGGTCCTTCTTCTTCTTCTTCTTCATCTTCATCTTCCGCTAGATGAGCATGATATCTTTTGTTGTTGTTGATCCTCTTCTTATATTCTTGCTTCTTTATAGGACAAATTCAGGCAATGTGTTCTGTCTTATCACAATGAAAACATTGAAAGCTAGAGTAGTCTTTATCTGGAGGATTTTCCCTTCTTCTTTGGATTCTTCTAGGAGGTTGAGACTCCTTGAAATTTCTTCTCTTGAAGTTAGATTGACTTCTTCTTCTCTTGGTGTGAGTGGATAGGGCTTGATCATCTTCCTTTAGTAAGGCTTCTCTTTTTTCTACTCTAGTCTCTTCTTGAATGCAGTCTTCCCATATCACATCAAACATCATGCTTTCTTTTCTGGCACACATCATCTGGATAAAGGACTCCCAGGGTCTAGTGAGACCATTAAGAGTATTCATAACCAATTCATCTTCATCAAGCTTATCTCCAATAGCTTCTAGTTTCTCTTTGATCTGAGAAACCCTTGTAAAGTAGTCTTGGATGGATTCTCCATGACTCATCTTGGTCCTCTTAAGTTGAGCTCTTAGATTCATCTTCCTGTTGATATTTCTTCCCCCAAAAATTCTGGAAAGGGCATCATACATTTCTTTTGGAGTCTTCTTGGATGACACTTGAGGGATCAAGTGATCCTTGATGGAGTCAACAATAATCCTTTGCACCCTAATCATATCCTTTATATGCTTCTCCTTGGCTTCAGCTTCTTCAGGTTCTAAAACTTCTTCTTGGACATACTTATCAAGATCATTCTCTTGGAGAATGAGACTAATACTGTATTTCCATGCTCGAAATTTATCTATGCCTTCTAGCTTGTCCTCAAGCTTAGTAATTAGGGCCATCCTATCAGAAAATCACAAAAAATTGAATTTTTCAGAATGAGAAACTGACCTTACCAGGAGATGCGCTTGAATGAGGTGAGTTGACTAGTGTGCTTGGATTCTGGAGATTCCAACTCTACACCTTCTAAATCAGACTTGCAAGATTCAACTTTTGCAGTTTTCCGGTGCGATTATCAAACTAGGGTTTGAATTTCCTGGAGACTCACACATACAAAAACTTTGATTCTAGGCTCAAAAGATGCGCTTTGGGAGGGCACAACTTTCTATGCAAGCAGTTTTCTGAAACTCAAAATTTTTTTGAAACCCTAATTTCTTCCAAGGAGAGAGAGAGAGTTATTTCACCTTGTGAAAGCTGTCCTATTTAGGTTGGCTCTGATACCATGTTAATTTTCATATGCTTAGCTAAAACATCAGTATTTCATTTCATTTTCATAACAAAAGCATATAAACAAGATCACTGAAAGAAACAATATCACAAGAACAACACAGATCTATCCCAGGAAAACCCTAAAGGGAAAAACCCAGCAAAAGATTCCTCAATATAGATGCCCCAAAAGATAAAAGATAAAACCAACAAGGAGATCAAAGCTCGATCCTCCTCCTTCTTCGGCTACCTCTCTCTTCTCCACTAATGCGCTACAAAAGTGAGAGGGTGTGCTTAAAATGAGGAGCGCCACACCTCTATTTATATTCATCCGTTCACTTTAATTATTAATTCTGACATGTAGGCTCGAGTTAATCATGTAGGCTCTAGTTACACATGTAGGCTCAAGTAACCACACTGGGGTGCTAATGACCCACCTTTACAATTAGAGGGGACTACCTCATGACTCTTATTAGTTCTTCTGATTAGAAGCATCAGGGTACAAAGTAATACAAGTGGTTCTCCCAGTAGGACCATCGGGGACCACAAAAAGATACATATAGAATATTCTTCAAAGTTATAATATTTCAAAAGGGTGAAGTTTGGAGACCCATTTTTCTGATGGCTAAGAGACAAGATCCTCATGGATGAGGACTACACATATGCCAATACTGATTTCAGGGGTAACCTTGATCTACTGCTTCAACCTGGTGCAGAGTGGAGTGACATTGGTAAGAAAAAAAAACCTAAAATGGAAATTTTGTTTTTATGTTTCAATGTTTTATATTTTTTACGTGTAATAACGAGACTTAAATGTTTTCATGCAGATGTCGGAGCAGCATGACCTAGGGGATCCTCCCCATTAGATAGGCGAGCTGGGGCTCGTTTTTTTCCATAGGGCGATGATGTGACGAGGGAGCTAGAGGAGAACCTTAGAGGTTAACTCTAGACATACCAGATTCCTCGATCGATGACCTCCCACTGAGGTACCAAAGGCCCACTGCAAGAGTACCAAGTCGTTTCAGTAGACTGCTACGTCGAGTATCCTGGGCGGTCATGTGTTACCACAAGTATCACTAGATGACAGGCCGCATGATGTATTACTGAAAGCTGATAGATAGATTCAGGATATTTGTATGATGATTTTTTGCCTAAAAGCCTGAGCACTTCAGATGAGGTCTCGTGACCTATTTTTTGTTAAATACTTATATATATATATATATATATATATATATATATACACACACAGAATTCTACTTTTGGTGTTTATGCATCTCAAATGGAAAATGTATTTACATGAGTTTTATGTGTCTTTTACATTTTATTTACAGTGAACCATGTTTTATTTCTTTGTCATGAATGGACAATATGCCAATCTAGGATGTAATTTGCCAATGAATTAGCAACTGCATTACCTTCCCTAGGGATATTCCTATAGGTAATTGCTTCAAATGACCTCTCCAATAAAAGTACCCTCTGGAAGAGATGGAGAAGCACAGGATTCTTGATGGTATAGACATGGTTTAAATGACAAACCACTAGTTTTGAGTCAATCAAAACTACCAAGTTACGAACATCTTGGGAGGCAGCTTCAGTTAGAAGACCTATGACTGCTTGATAATCGATGATATTGTTGGTAGCGGGACCAATACAAACCACTCCTAAACTGACCAAATCGTAAGCTGGGGAATAGAGAACCCAAGCAGTTGAGGCAAGATTCAAGGTGTGGCAGCAAGCACCATCAACGAAGCCGTAGAAATTCATCTGCTATGCATGAACAAAACATGGTATAAATAGATACGGACACTAAACTAAAAACCATATTGAAAATACTTAAGCACACTAAAAAGTCAAGTAATATACTTATATACAAGGTACTATACAAGAAATATCTAGGCATAGTACCTCTTCAGGTACAACCCATTGCGAGGTTGTCTAAGGGGATTCCATCATAGTCCATGATCTCATATGCCCCTTTCTCTAGAACTTCAGAAATAACGAAAGGACCGTACCACATGGATTCGAAATTCCCTTTCCCTAGTTTGTCATGTCTCTGATCATAGGTTAAATATAGGTCACCTTCGTTAAAGGCACGAGGTTGGACAGACTTGTCATACTACACCTTGACGCGTTTCTTATGTGCCTCATTGGCTAAGGCAACATCTCTTCTAGTTTCTTCAAGGTTGTTCAAGTGGAGAAATCTTTCTTCCTCTTTGGAAGTGTTTGGGAGAAGTTTGACGGCAAGTTTCAAGGATGGAATTTGACATTGAATAGGGAAGACAACTTCTAGTCCATAGACAAGTTGGAAGGGTGTAAAACTAGTAGTTGTTTTTACCGAAGTCCTGTAAGCCCAAAGGGTAGAGAAAAGAATATGGTACCAGTTGGATTTATGGTCTCCAACGATCCAACACAGCATTGTTTTCAAAACTTTGTTAATGGCCTCAACTTGAACATTAGCTTGCGGATAATAGGGCGTTGAGTTTTCATGACGAAAACCTAGCTTGGCACTTAATTCCTCTATCATTTGATTGCGGAAATGTGATCTGTGATCCGTGACTATGGACTGCGGGACTCCGAATCTTGCTATCACATGATTGAATAGGAAGAGAGTGGAAATATTACCGTCCTCTGCAAATGTAGGCATATCCTTAGCCCATTTCACAAAATATTCAACGACTACGATGATGTAACCATGCCCCCCGGCTAAAGTAGTCTTACAATGCATGTAATCGATCCCCCATTTGGCGAAAAGGCCAACGACAATGACAGGGTGTAACGGAGTAGGGTGAGTGTGCTTTTTCAGATAGAAATGTTGTTAGGGTGGGCATTTCTTAATAGCCTTGTGACAATATTTAAAGATTAAAGGCTAGAAATAACCAGCGCGAAGGATTTTCTGGGCTATAGCCATCCCAGATAGATGACCGCCACATGCTCCAAAGTGGCAGTCATTCAAAACTTGTTCATCTTCCTCGTGGGTGAGGCATCGCCGGAGAACAGAATCGATACCATGTCTATACAAAGTGTCATTCAATATGAGGTCGTATTTTGTGTGGTGACGGATACGACGGCGATCCTCACAGGATAGAGTGGGCTGAAGTCTCTGTGTCTGGAGATAAATGAGAAAATATCCATACCATGGGTCAGTAGTGCTTATCAAGAACAAGAGTTCATCTGGGAATGAATAACTGGGATCAGATTCTGTTGAAGCATAGGGAATATCACACATGAGCTCAACAAATACCAAGGATTTCTTTGATGTATCTTTGGCAAATTCCAGATCAAACTCTTGTAGGATGACTATCCATTGGGAATATTTTCCCTCGAGCACCTGACGAGTCAAGATGTATAGGGTTCTGGTCTGCCAATACGGTGGTTGTTCGGAGCAAAATGTAGTGACAAAATTTTTGAACAGCAATGACCATGGCCAATGCTAATTTCTCCATGCATGAGTATCGAGTTTCGGAATCCATGAGATTCTTACTAGCATAGTAGATCACATGCTCCTGACCGTCAGGATTCTCCTACACCAAAACCATAGTGATGGTAATAATGGAGGAAACAATGTATAAGAGAAAATCCTTTGAATAATCTATGGGGTGTATCACGGGTGAGTGAGTTAGAGCATGTTTGAGATTATCAAAGGCTCATTGGGCTTGGTCATCCTAAAGGAATGGAGTGTCCTTCTTAAGAAGACACATATAACCATATGTTTTCTCTGCAAAATTACAAATGAAACGATGAAGGAAGTTTTCCTTCCCTTGCAAACTTTAGAGTTCTAGAAGGTTGGTCGAGGCTGGTAGGGCTAGAATAGCAGCAATTTTCAATGGATCTATCCAGATTCCATCCTTAGAAACCACAAAACCTAATAGGTGTCTTGTCTCGATGCAAAAAACACATTTATGAGGACTGAGTCGTATGTTATAATGACAACATCTCAGGAAAATGTCTCTAAGATGACCAGGGTGGTCCTCCCGTCGATGTAAATGAGCTGGAAGGTCATCAAGGTCCGGTTCTACCATATGTTTTATATCATGAAACGCATAGGACATAACACACTGGAAAGTGGTCCAACTTTTTTTAGGTCGAATGGTAACTTCCTGTATGTAAAGGTTCCCCATGGGAAAATAAATGTTGTCTTGTTCGAAAAGCCATCCATAAACGAGAAAATGACACTTCCAGCACAGTTGTCGATAATCTGGTCGATATGCGGAGTGGGAAAGTTGTCTTTGGGACAAGCTTTGTTCAAATCTATGAAATCGATGCAGACTCTAATGGTGCCCTACTTTTTATTGAGAGGGACGATGTTCGATACCCATTCTGTCAGGGGTACGAGATAAATAAACACTGCTTTTAGAAGCTTTTCTATTTCAACTTTGATAGCTGCAGCTTTTCTTGGATGGATTTGTCTCAGTTTTTGCCTAACAGATTTTGCAGTGGGAGAGGTTTTTATTTCGTGAACCACAATGGATGGGTCTATCCCAGGAATTTCTTCGTAGGACCAATAAAAGACATCTCAAAATTCTTTGAAAAGTGTTCTATATGCTTCAGATTCTTCTGCTCAGCAGTTCTACCCAACACGAACGTGCTCAAGGGTGTCAGGCTTAACTGATATGTCAATTGGATTTGTTTGAGTAATGTTGCATTGATTTCCTTCAGACTCCGTGGCAACAATATAGGAGTTTGAGGTGTTTTGACAATATTAGTAGTAAAAAGGGATGCAAAATCATGGTCTACCGAACTGTTGTTAGGGAGGAACAAGGATCTATGATGATGATCCTCCCATGTAGGTTCATTCATAGTCATGATCTCCATAATGGACTCATCATTCTAGGAGAGATAATCCAGATTAGGAAGAGAGGGTTCTAACCAGTAGGGCAGGTGGTAAGGGTCTGAAGCCACTTGATGAAGGTCATTAGTGTGGTCATCGGAAAGGGTTTGGATAACATTGTATATTGATTCATGCAGACTCAACAAGGTGGACCCAACAATTTTTTTTCCCTTTGGATCATAATCAAACAAAGAAATCATATTTACCGTCGTCATTTCTGTGTTAGGAGGGTTTGACGGAAAAATCCCCATAAGGGAAGAATCCTTCAACATGCCTACCCCAATCGACTGGTAAGGAGGAGGGGACTGGACTAAGATAGGGGTGGTAACATCCAGCGTACAAAAATCAAGCTGGTCAATGGTTACAATCCTCCCTAGATGCAAAAATTGGATGGTTTTAAATTCCGTTGAAGCAAAAGCAGTCATGGTGTAAAACCAATTTATTCCTAATAGGAGGTTGTAGTCTAATGGGGCATCTACTACTTCCACTTGAACGGAAACAGTTTTTCCCCCAAGCTCGACTGAAAGGGCTGGTATGAGACCATGGGGCTAGAAACCTCATCCATCAAAGGCTTTCAGAGTCGTTGGTGATGTTACAAGATCAGGAGAGCCAATAGCTTTCCAACATGACAGGGACAAAACCGAAGTTGAAGCAGGCTTCATCTAAGATAGTTCTAAAGACATTCTTTCTGACTACTTTCATTATGATTTGGAAAGTGAGTTTGTGAGGTAGTCTAGACTCATAGTTATCGACATTAAAGTGAATCAAATTAGTTTTTTCCGGGTCTAAAGCCCGTAACGCGGTTAACAATGTTAAGTGTTGCGTTGGACAACTTTGGAGTACTTCCAAGGTAGACATTGCACATGGTGCCTGAGAAAGATCTTCAACTACATTATAAAACTGGGTAGCTCGGGCATTAGGGTTAAAAACAACCTTCCTAAGAGTACTCTTGGGTGGGCGTAAAACCATGTCAAGATTAGGTTTCTCGATGGTTAGGGGACCAGTAGACGAGGACTCGGGAGAACCAGTAGAGGGAGCTTTTCCTAAAGAAGAATTGTCTTCTTTATTGTCTATGGATTTGTCATAATTTTGACTTTGAGTTTTCAAATCAATAGTGTCTGAGGACATCATGCGAACTTCCTCTAAAGAACTAGAATTTCTTTGATTAGACATGTGGTCTATCAGCTGTTGTTGAGAGGGAAAAGGATCCGTGAGAACTGCTGGCGCAGGATTAGTTTTTAGAAATTGATTGATTTCTTCACAACAAGGACACTCTTTCATGAATTCGTCACCTCCGCATAGCAGACATGGATATTTCTCTTTTCTTTTCCCTTTATCATTCTCGTTGATGGTTGGTTTTGGATACTCTTGTGGGTTTCCAGGTTTTTTGTTTTTGGATTTACCTTTGTTTTATTATTGCCGGGAATTTGTGTACTCTGAATGGAATTTACCTCGGTGGAAACCTTGGGAGTTGAAGGAGTAGGGGTGGAATTATGGGGCTGCTTTGTATGTTTTGTTGTTGGCGGGGACTGGATTGAACCAACAATCCCATCAACAGGGGTTTCTGTTGTTGGCTTGGCAGGATCGATACTTGGGTGAGGAGCTTGAGGGATCAAGTCATACAACGTTCTTGACTAGGAATATACCAAGTCCAGATATTGGGCTCGACTAATGGCTTGCTCTTCGGTATCGGCACCACCCATAGCCACATCTCAGGCGATTGGAGGCAACAAAGATTTAGTAAACCAATCAGCTAACAATTGATTTGGGATAGAAGCCTTAATAAGTCTTCTCCACCTTCTCCACTCATGGATATGATCTGATATGTGTGTGGAGGTGTTCTGATGCAAAGAATTTAAGAGATATGTACCCATTTCATAGTGGATAGGAAGCTAAAAGTGTGAAGAAAGACAGTTGCCAAAGAACCAAAATCCACAAACGAATGTTGTGGAATTTCAATGTACCATTTCATGACAGTACTTGTCAAAGTTCGTTGGAAGAGTCTTAAACAAACTGAATCATCCATTAGGGAGTTCGAAGAACACCACAAATGGAATGTCATGACATGGTTTTTTGGATCATCTCCATGCTTCCCATCAAATTTTGGAATGTCCGATGGTAACTTTACTTGAATGGCAAGCCACGAGGGGTTTTGTTGAATGGGATCATTAATCAACTTGGACAAATCAGGCAAGTCCAAAGTTGCTAGGAAAGGTAACTGGTGATTAGGTTGTACGTACTGGTAGTATTGATAGGGCATATAAGTACTAGTAGGACCATAAGTAGACTAATATAAAGGTTGTTGAAATGACTATTGTGATGAAGAACCACCGAAAGAGCCACCCACAGGGGTTTGATTTCCAATATCTGGACCGTTAGGACCACCGGAGCTTCGAGGAGGAGGCCCACCAGGGCCTTTAGGACCTCCAAGACCGCTGGGAACACTAGGACCACCTGGGCCACCAGGAGGAGGACCACCAGACCCTCCAAAACCCCTAGGAAGTAAACCTCTGGAGCCTCTGAAACCACTAGGAGGAAAGCCACCAAACCCTCCGGGACCATTAGGAGGAAGGCCACCAAACCCTCTGGTACATTAGGAGGGAAGCCACCAGCCCCCCCAGGACCACCAAGACCGTTATGACCATAAGGAGGAAAGCTTCCAGGCCCTCCAAGACCATTAGGCGCCTCGGAGGGAGGACCTCCATAAGGTGGTTGTCCAGCACCTCCCACAGTATGTATAGGTATCCCTCACATAGCTGGCATGTAGGACTAGTTAGGTTGCCCCCATGAAGTGAAAGTATTACCAGGATATGGAATTCCAGCATAAGGCATTCCTATAGGGGTGGGTTGGTGATTGATAATTCTTACAGGTACTTGATTTGTTGTGTAACCATACCCCCAAGAGGTTTGATTGCTTACAGGTTGTGCCCCCAAGGGCTGACCTGAACTAGATGGGGGGTTAACCACATTCGTATGGGTAGGAGGGACATAAATTTTAGATTGCTCTAGTGACTAGAGGTCTGTCTATTACTAGATACAACTCCAGTGACAGGTAACGTAGGTCGTGCCAGGGGTTTCCCCCCGACACTTGAAGGTGTTGATGAAACCGGAATTGAATGTTGTTCCCCAAGTGCGGAAGACCTAGGAGGATTTGGAACAAATATAATATGGGAGGTGGTGGGGTTGGTGGTTTGACCTGGATTATGCAGAGTCACAGTGTGATCTAGAATAGGTTCAATGGGTTTCATAGAATCAGCAAGTGAGCGATATCCTGCAGGCCAAGGGAGAATACCTACCTGGTATTGTCTACATTCTTCTTCATTTGGTGAAATTTCTTTAGAAGAGGTTGGACGGGTTCCAAACGATGCAATAGCCTGTCCCATAGAGGTATCCCAAAACAGAGCATTGGGACCATAATCTGGATGGGTAGTATCATCAACATGGCCTTCTATGGGAGAATGGAAAGAAGTATTACCCCTAGAAGATTATTGAGCTAAGGGAGGACCATGCGAAGGATATGGATCTCTGCTTTCTGCAACCACATTTTCTCCCGCTTGGGAGTTGGTAGAAGCTCCTTGGTCGATAGCTTTCATAGGATCTTCTACTGAAACATGAGTAAAATTAGGTGGAAAGCTCCGTACTCTTTTGGACTATCTCAATTCAGCCAGTTTGTACAGTTCCTATCTAACCTAGGATTTCAAAACTAGAAAAAACACACCAAAAGTTCCCCTACTCAAGCTACAGGACAAACAAGCAAACTTAAATGACAGGAGGATTTCAGATAGTCCAGTCTCTCACCAGGATTGTCAAGAAGGTGCCACTGGCAATATACTCTAGGTACGTGCATATTAATCTCCCCAAATGTTGTTTTCGGTGTATGGCTCCAAGCAAGACGACCAAAGGGATTTTCTCAGATAGATAAGGTATCCTAGTGGGTTCTCCTGATATACGCAAGGTACATGGGAGCTCAAATCGATAGTAGTGTTGTCTAATGCATAATCGTTCACAAAGGGCCTTCCTATATACAATCGAGTACATGAAGTACCTTTCTATATACCTAAAGGGTACGTGAAAGGCCATTCAATATACCGACGATACGTGGAAGAACCGCGTGAGTCCTGTGATGTAGTGTGGACAAGTAATGACAGCTCCTACGCTTAATGACGCCCGAACATGTCTCTAGCCTATCACTCAAATTTCTATGTAAATTTTAATCCTATAACTACCATTAATTTTAAAGTGGACAGTTAGGTGAATGCATGGAATTTTGATAGAAAAAGTAAAACCATGCAGATATGTAGATGAAAATATTTCACTTTATCGTTCGAGGTATGCCTACTTACGGGAGGGAGAGGAAACCAAAAATTCCCAAACAACTACTTTGAACAAATCAAATCCAAAGACAAGCAACACATTCCAAACTCATTTTTATTTTTGAGAGCAATCAGATGGGTAAGAGTCTCTTTTCCTAAAATAAAAACAACAAGCACTCTACATGCATATGCAATCTATTTTTTCGATTTTTCTTTGAAACATAGATAGATCTAACTTAAAACTACATTATTTTTTCTTTTGATGAGACAGTACTAATGCAAGAGAGACAAAAGAACAAAGGGAACTTGAAAGCTTATGAGGCTAATCAAAGATATAGTGCCCTATGCTCAGTGAAAATAATGACCTAATCTCAACAAAAAAAATTCTTTTTAAAAGAAAAAAGAAGTCCTCTATGGAAAAAATGAAATTAAGATGATAATCAAGTGGTTTTTCTTTCAGTCTTTATAAATGAAGCGAAAAGAGATCCAGTTGAAACCTAAACTTTCAACAATTCCTTTCAGAATCACAACCAACAAGCATTAAAGCAAACGAATAATCAACAATCCTAACCTAGCTTTTGAATTCTTTCAATCAAACAAATTTTCACCACAAAATTTTCAACCATGAGCATTCAGATTCAAACAAACAAGCCTGACAGTGCAAGGCTAAAAGCAAGCAAAACCCTACTTTTGCAAAAAATCACAAAAAATCAAGTTCTGGAACAAGGCCTACCTAGCACCGTGCTGGAGGGGTCTTTGACAGAGTGGTTCTAGATGAGCACCACTTCTGGATCATTACACTCAGGCGGTGGCACCGCTTATTGCCTATAGCACATGCACGGTTCCCTGAATATATCTAGAACATAAACAGAATGAGAATTCAAGTCAAAAATTGTTCAAATCAAGATAAAGACTGATGAATTGACAATAAAATAGAGCATATAAAGTCAAAGCAGTTCAGATCTGAATAGATCTGAAAGTTTCAGACCAAACTTCACTAAGTCAGATGGCAGATCAGATTGAAGAGAGTTACAGACTAGAGCCTAGATTTGGACAAGTGTTAAAGGACTGAGGAAGGTCAGATCAACTGAACTTGCTTTATTCCCCAGTGGAGTCGCCAGATTTGTTGTTAGGAATATTGCACCTTCTGCAGATAGAAGTTGTTCCTCTGGTCTGAATGGTTCAGATCCAGAACAAATAAGTGAACGACAAAGGGTGAAAACCTTCCTTGAATGTTGTAAACACCTAGAATAATGCTTTGATGATGAACTTGTGTACCTGCAGAACATGTCAAACAAGCAAGAACATCAAAGCTACCAAAACATTATTCACACATTCATACTAGTGACTAAGGAATCCAGTAACATATACATGCAAGATCAGTACAACAGATATGTGGGACGAAAATCAGCTTTGCATTAAGAAATCAATGAAGAAGCTTACAACCATTGCCTTAGTGTTGACAAACTCCTCCACAAGACAAACACCTCATCCCCGATAGCTCCAACTTGCTCTCTTTTGCTCTCCAATGGATTGGGCTAGATAGTCAATTCAACAGCATAACATTACCATTCAATTTTCCCCCTCAACTATGGGACATGAGATTGTATTTATAGGGCTCAATGGATAGGGATAGTTGAGAGAATTGTGGGTGAGGTGGCCATAAGATCCTACCAAGAGGGATCTCGACTCCAACCAAACCAGATTGATAGGGATAAGGTAGGACACGAGGCTCAGGTTCTAGAAGCCTCGAGAATCCTCTTTTTTTTCATTTTTACCAAGTGTACCGCTTATATACCTTTATGACAGAGCAGTGGAGGGTAAGAACCGCTTCAAGAACAAAGCACATACGCGTTGGCACCGCTTCTCTATAACAGGACTCAGGCGGTGTTAAACAAGGTACCGCTCATCAGCTAAAAGGAAAAAGTGGTGCTCAATTTTTTTATGTAGAATTGACATCCAAAGCATGTTTCCACTCCAAGTTTGGGATTTAGGGCAAACATAGTTGTTAAGGATCTCATCACATGTTGGTGACAGGATTTGGGTATAACAGTAAGGCGCCTAATGCATTGGTTTTCGATATGTTACGTAGTCATGATTGACAACTAGTCATTGATTTTGTAGAGAATCCCTATGCAGGGATGGACTGGCAAGGATGTGCAAACATCCAATTTACTCAAGTCGAGCCACTAGATATGAGAGGTAATGTGATTGATATACTTTGATTAATGTATTTGTGTAGTTTAATCTTATTTAATACACATGTAATTGATCATAATATTTTGTTTAAACTATCTAATATTTATTGTTGTCCACTATTTTGTAGATATTGATACATGTGTTGGGGATCATCCACCCTAGCATGATGAGGAGATGGTTGAGTATGAGGAGGTGGCTTATAATTATAGACCTGATATACAACAACAACATAGGGTAGGTGCCATATTCCATCACCATGTGGTGGACCGTATTTGTGACTTAATGGCTTGGGTGGATCTTGTAAAACCTCATGACATTGTATGGGATCCTGAGCTCTCTTCGGTATGGTTGATGCTTCCCAATGATACAATGTTAGTGATGCATCATTTTGTTGGTGCCATCGATCTCATTGACGAGTTAAGGGATATCAAGACTCATAATCAAAGTCATCTTCTAATGATCATTCTCCTACACCTCCTCCATACACCAATCCAGCAGTTGCAGGATCAACTAACATGAATCTACTTTTTATCCACCACCACCTCATCTAGAAATCCCACCACCATAAATTGATGCACCTGCATCCATCAATCCACTAGTGCCACCATCGCCATCCCCTCCTCCAACAGGCCCACTAGCACCACCCCCTCTTGCAGGAGATCCAACACCACCATCCCATCCTGCAACATTCCCACTAGCACCACCCCCTCCTAGAGTAGGCCCACCACCACAATCCCCTCCTACAATAGACCCACCACCACCCACTAATGCAACACCCATTGGCACACCAACTGCAACATCCAATGATGCACCAGGTGATTTACACAACATGATGTTACAACTAATATAAATATTGATGGAGAAAAACATTTGTTTCTAGTCTCTACATTGTTATTAGACATGAGTAGTGGTTTACCATCTACCTCTTCTAGTGCATGTGGATCTGATGAGTTTGGATCTCGTATCAGACCTAGCTAGTGTATTTGATTATTGAAATGTGAGTTGACACCTATATTGATTATTGATATGTATATTTCACTTCAAATGTATATATTATTCATTTCCATATCATGTTCATGTTGATCCTCTTTAATTTCTAAATTATGCATTTTCATATCATATTCATGTTACTAAGTAATTCTCTTAGTCTCTAATATTATTCCATAAATTTATATGATTAATATTTACTACTAAAACAATTGAAAAAATTAATAACATGTAGATTTTATGTCCATCGTGTAGATATAGTGTCTCGATATAACTATGTGGAGATTTAATAGGGAGATTAAGGATCTTATGGTGAATAAATGCAGATAGATTATGACAGTTAGAATACCGTTTTGAGGTGAAAAAGTAGGGCGAAAAATACTATACATGCTATAGAGCATTAAATGCGACGGCGGTCGCACTGTCCGCCGTTGGATCTTACTTTGGAAAGGATCCGACGGCGGACAGTGCGACTGCCATCGCATTTAATGTTTTACAACATGTAGAGTATTTGTCGCCAAAAAGTAAAAGGTAATTCAACTGGTTGGTAATAAAAGAATAAAAGAATGAAAAATATATAAGAAATAGTAAAATATAATTAAATTACGAATGTAATATGATTAAAATAATTAAAAATAAATAAATAAAATATTAAAAGAATTAATATATAACTAATTTAGTAAATGTTAAAAATGGTAGAAACAAATTGAATATGTTAATGAAACAAGGATTTAATATAAATATGTAACGAGTAATATTAGAATAAAAATAATAAATTAATTAATTAGAAGACAAGAATTACTATTAAAATTGAAAGAGGATGAAAAATTGAAATGTGATTAAGATATATAAATTAAAAAAAAGAATTGGATATTTTGAGGAATTAAATTTAAGAAATATAAGTATTTTATAAAATAGGTTATTAAAAGAATAATTATAAATCAAGTGGATTAAGATATATAAGTATTTTATAAAATGGGTTATATTAAAAGAATAATTATAAAGTCGACTATAAATTGGAGGGGTATTGGTTAAACAACCAATACAATTAATCATTAAAACACAAACATTATATATTAAAGGAGAGAAAAAGGTTGAAAATATTAAGAAATTAATATTAAAATAGAATGAATGATTTGGAATAAAGTAAATAATGAATAATTTTGGAAATAAATAAAATTTAATTTATTTTTAGAGATAAATAGAATTTATAAGATTGGGGTATTGAAATTTTAATTAAATATAAATATAAGAATGGGGTATTGAAATCATAAATAATAAATAAATTGGAGAACAAAGAGGGGGAAATAATTTAAATATAAAATTATGGGGTTAAATGTTGGAGAAATGAGGAATACTAGGATTTTATAAGTGGTTTAGTTTGTACCTTGCCTTCTTATTAAAACTTTTAGGGTGTTTCTTGATTTCAAGGGCTTCACAGATAAGACGAGAGGTGTAATGCGGAATTGAGGCTAAGAGTTTGGTTTGGTCAAACAAAATTAAGTGTTTGGATTTGTGAGAATATTTTACAATAAGCGATTTGGTGATGCAATTATGATTTGTGTCGGCTATGTGCTCTTTAAGTCTAGTTTTGATGGCCCTGCTTGTTTTACCAATGTAGGACTTTCCACAAGAGTAGGGGATTTGTTAAACTTCTTAATTTATTACAGGGTTAGATTTGACCTTAATGCTTTTGAAAAGTTGTTTTAGGGTCTTATGAGGTTTGAAGAGGTTTTTATTTTCCTTTTAGCTAAGGCTTTCACAATAAGTTAGTGATTCCTTGGATGTAAGAAAGGGAAGTGGGGCCATGGGAGGTTCAGTACCAGGGGGGATTTAAGTTTAGGATGGAGAACGATGTGAAATTTTTTATTTATATGGGTTAAGGAGTAGTCATTGGGTTGAAGAGTTTGAGTGAGGTGGATTTGCTCAGATTTGAAATGTTGGGGATCAAAGATTTTGATAGCTCTATATATGAGGGTTTTAAGAACTGTATATTTTTTAGTGGGATAGTCATGGGAATGGGCATGTAGGTATGTTTGTATGGGTTTTCTTGCGGTATACCAGGTGAGATAGGGATCCATTACACTAGGGAATAATAAGGACATCTAAGAAAGGGAGATGATTGTTCTATTCAATTACCATGGTGAATTGGATGTGCGTGTAAATGCTATTGAGATGATTGTGGAAAGAATCGAGGGTTGGACAACCATTAGGCCAAATGATAAAGGTGTCATCAATGAATCAAAACGAGTATCTTGGTTTGAGATGGAAGCTATTGAGAGCCCTAGAATCAAAATCTTCCATGAAAATATTAGCAACTACAAGAGAGAGTGATGATCCCATGGTTGTGCCTTCTGTTTGCTCATAGAATTTTCCTTTCAAGCAGAAAAAGGTTGAAGTTAGACAAATTTTAATGAGATTAAGAGTCTCATGAATGACAAGGTTAATGATTAAGGTGAGGCCTTTAGATATCAAAGTTTTGGCGAGTAAGGAGACTACATCGTAACTAACAAGAATATCTCCACTTTCCTAATGTAGGTCCTTGATTTTATGGATAAAATCCAAGAAATATTTTATGTAATAAAATCAAAATAGTGGATTATTTCTTATATCTACTATGTTGTGTAATTTTATTAGGTATATTCTATGTTCTAATATTTTCATATTGGGTTTATAATTGAAATTTTCCTAAATAAATGCATAATTACATTATTTCTAATTTTTAAAATAGATGAACCAAATTTGATTAAATATTGATTAAACTGGTGAGAAAAGCAACGCCTCGTAAGACACTATTAATCCCTAATTTCCTTGTGTTTGTGCCAACAAAGGACACAATAATTAAAAACACAACAAACATTATGTTTCCTATAGGAGGAAGAGTCATACATGCGATTATAGGACACAACTTCAATAGAGTGGAAATCATCTTCAAGGAAAAGCATAAATAATCTATTTTAACATTCTACAACATATATAACAAACCCACAAGCCACATGACTAGCACTATGTACGTAATAACTGACCATCCTTGACCTACAGAGTAGAAGAACTCTATATAATTAATAAATCCTCAAGAACTGCAATGGCTATGGTGAGATTTGATATATTCACACTTATTATCATGATTCAAATGCTGCTTTTCTACGTTGCAAAGAACATCATCTTCATACTCCATAGCTATCAACACTAGTTTATGGCCTAGTTTTGAATTGCTTTCAGCGACGCTATGACTATTTGCCAAGGGACTTTGTAGTAGATCATTCCCTACAAACTCAAAGGCCCCAAATCAAAAGACTAGTAGACTCGGGGCACAATACCTAAACTCCATGCCAACGACACTTGATCAACTGCCCAAACCATACCTTAACTCTTGCAACAACAACCATACATCACTTGAGGACGTGTAGTGGATATCATCCGATCAACATTATCAACCTCAGAATTATTAAAAGCCACGGGAAAATATGTATTTGCTTTAATAGTAATCCAAATTCATAAATACGTCGTGAACATGGATGTCAAAAGCATTTTCTTAGACTGCTCTACTATAATGATGGTGTCTAGTGTTGGAATTTCAAATCACTCACACCTGTCAACATATTTCAAAGGCTATTTTATAATGTGTACCGTGTAGTGTTGGTTATATTTGATGACTAAATTATCTCATCGATAGTGTTAGTTATATTTGATGGCGAAATTGTCTCGTCGACAATTTTGCAAACTGTCATGGAATCTTGCTTAGATATAATTCATTGCCGAACCACCATCAATAATAATAATTTGCTTATAAAAACTCTAAATAAAAACTTTGTTTAAAACCCAATCCCTCATAAACTCAAACTCAAAACTCTCTCAAGAAATCTCGCTTACACCATGGTTATACCCAAATCCATCATAAAGCCATGGGTAAATTGCCCACGACACACCTGTATTGTGATTTAAGAAAAGTGTGGTTCACTCTATCTAATAGATTTATAATTTCCCCGACTTAATTAATATGTAAAGTTGTAGAGATGCTTTTGCTGCATGTTAGAATCCCATGTGCGCAAAAGAGGGGGATCTACCTTTCTGTTACGTCATCTCAATTGGAGCGCAGGGCGAGTCGGGCGACCCCTCTTTGTTCCATGTGCAGAGACACACTTAGTGCCTTCCCACTTTTCCGAATATAAGAATTATATCTCACATAATACATTTGCTGGATGGTATCGACATGTTTAATGTAAAAATTAGATGCCCACGTGTTTAATGTACACCTGACGAATCGACGCACTCGACAAGACAAGTTTGAAGTAACGGAGTGATTGGGTTAACCCTTACGCCAGTAACTCCGTTACCTTCCTTGTCGGATAACTGCATTGCAAATTTGAGTCTCTTTCACGACACGAAGTTTGAACAATAAAGTCAGCGATTGAGGCATAGACAAAATTAATCAGCTTGCTGACTGTTGGATCAAAACGGCTAAGATCTAATGCGCAGTAATGAGTTTACGGTAACAATCATTGTTATATTGTAGGCTGGTTAATTGTTGTTTTTAATTCATTCTAATATGAGTTGTTTAGGCTGGTTTTTATCAATTGTTGGTCATAAATTTTCAAAAAAAACATCAAAATAAATAAAAACACTACTAGATCTTACAAAATATGAGTGTATTTCATTTCTGAACTTAAAATGTTCAGAAATTACAAATTTTGTAGGTTAAATTCACCATATTGAAACCAAAAATCAACCTAAAAGTCAAAATCGTCACCTGGTTAGACGGCTTCATATCAAGATATCCCCAAGGGATAAAGTCATCCGCCGTGCACCGTGCATCCTCATCTTGGGGTGGGGCAGGTTCTCCGACAAGGTGGGACTGCAACACATGTTTGAGTATCTTCGCTACTAAATAAGTCACAACCTCCAATTTGGATATGTTACGCTCAAATGTCTTGTACCATGGATTTGTGATGGTTGATTGATTATCACTTTAGTTCACGACAGATGTCGTTTTTTTTTAATAGCGTTCGGTTTAAAGATATCTAATGCTTTGCTGGTACACGCCACGGAAATTATCAAAGAATAATCAATCGCGCTTCATAAAAACCAGACACCACTCTCCCAGATTCCACCTACAAGAAATTGTGAGGAATTAGTATTTTACCTTTTCCCGCTGAGAATCCCCAAGAAATCGAAGGGAATTTATAGTTTTGCAGGAAATCTTCCCATTCCCCATACACTGGGCTGTTCCTCGTCATGTATATCAAGGAATTGAAAAGGGAAAAGCCCTTCGTATCAAGGATGTTGGGATTTGCGGGCCCTCAAAAAAGGGAAGGCGATACGCATTTTCTCTCTTTTATATTGAGCGCCCCATTGCATTTTATTCGTACTAGCCTTCTGTATCGCCTTTCCTCTCTTTTGAATTGAAAGTACAGCCATTGCATTTTCTTCATAATAGCCTTCCGGCGCAGAGCGTATCAGAGTATTCTCTGATACAGTTGTAACCTACTGGGCTAATCTTTGCTGCCGATTATCGCGATGGCGTTTGTAACCATGGAGAGCTTGCCCAACAGGCATCTCTTGAGGGATCCAAATCCTGGGCAAATTATGTACGGAATCCTCCGCTACGATAGCATAAATTCGGACGACAATCTGTCCAAAGTCCTGCACATGACTTCAGGAGGCGGGGACAATAGCTATGCCCACAACTCCACCCGGCAAGGTTCTGTTTTCAAGGTCGTTCAGCCTGTATTTTGCCAATTAATTGAGTCTTTGCCCATTCAAAACCTGCATGGCCTGCTGCGAATCGCAGACTTGGGTTGCGCCACCGGAATGAACACGGTCTCTGAAGTAGATTTCGTGGTCAAAACACTCAAAAGCATGTGCGCGGAGCGATGTTTGGCACTTCCTGAGCTCCAGGTGTTCTTCAATGATTTACCTTCGAATGATTTTAATGGCTTGTTCATGCTGTTAAATAAACAGAATTTGGATTACTTCGCAACAGGAGTACCGCGATCATTCTACAACGTGCTGTTTCCTCGTGGCAGCATTCATATCTGTTTTTCTATTATGGCACTGCACTGGCTTTCTCAGGTAATTGATCAACCAGCTTTAGGCTATATTGGTTGTAATTTCATCTTCTCAATTCCTCCCCTGTAATTGCAGGTTCCTGCCGTGGTAGAGCAAGAAGGTTCGTCTGCATACAACAGGGGAAAGGTGTGGATTAATGGGAACAGAGCTGAGATAGCGAAAGCCTATGCAGAGCAATCGCAGAAGGACCTGCGCCAATTCTTTGGTGCTCGAGCTCATGAATTGGCAAGTGGCGGCGTCATGTTCTTATGCGCAATGGGTCGCCCCAACTCAGCGGCCCCAGAGCACCAAGTGAACGTAGATGGTGAATACTGTGGTGCCGACTTCGAAGCAGCCTGGGAGGATCTTATTTCCGAGGTAACTAATGTAAACAAATTGCCTTAAAATGTCCAAAGCCAATTTAGAGAATTCATTTCACTGATCGAAATAATTTTGTTGGTTGAAGGGAATCGTGGGAGCTGAGAGTAGAGACAGTTTCAATCTGCCCTGGTACTTTCCCAACGCAGAAGAATTGAGAGAAGCCATTGAAGTGACGTCGGCCTTCGAGATCAGGGGACTGGAGGTCCGCAGCGGAGTGTGCTGCATGCGCGAAGAAGATTTCAAAAACTGGATCCTCGACGCTCAGAGTTTTGGGCAGAGGAAATCGAATCTGGTAAGAAGCTTTGTAGGAAGCCTCGTCGAGAAGAAGATCGGATCAGAGAAAGCTGACGTACTGTTTCACAGATTGGAGAGGAAGTCGGCAGAGTGCTTGGAAAAAGGGATTATTCATCCCTCCCGCTATGTCACTTGCATTATCGCTGCTCTCGTAAAAAAATAATCGAAACCAACTATTATAATTTCACTAGTTCATCTGTACATTTTGCACTGCACTCAGAGAACAGTCAAGATGGAATCTAACAATGGCTACAGTGTGCCAATGGTTGTGCTGGGACCATTTTGCACATTAATTATATTTCGATTTCCCGTATTGTCGGGCACGAGTTTCGCTAGCTTTTTTAAATTGAAAATGTTCACTTTTATTGGTGTATTTTGCAAGGACACAAAACAATAACCCTTTACAAACTAAATGGTAGGGAATATGCAGCAACTCATTTAGCTTGTTTGAAAATGGATACTGAATATTTGTGCACATGTTTATAACTTATCACGACAAGGTGTTTGAGGGAGGTGGATTCTTCGTCCTTCATATAATTTGGGTCTTCGTCTATGTAAAACAAAACAAATGGTGGTTTTATTAAATTTTTGTAGGGTTCTTCTGGACAATCCGCAGTAGCCATTTTTTTTTGGTCGACGTTTCGATTCCGAATTTGTTTGAGAATGTGGATGTGGTGCTGGTCTTAAAAAAATCTTTAACAGATGTGAAAATTGGAGGTTTTTTTTTCCTAAAAGAAAAATTAACAAATAAAATTGTGTTTGAATTTTTTTTAAATGATATTGAGGCTTTTACGTAGTGAAAACTTTAAGAAATGAAACTTATTCTCGGAATATGAGACTACACTATTCTGGTAAGGTGGGGCAGGGGGAGTCGGCTCTATAACACAACCGGGGAGTCTATTGGGCATTAAGCCCACATACATTATAAATATATGTAACTACAAAAAACAAGAAAGTATAACAAATTTACACAGAACATCCATCATACAAGAAACACAGAAGTTACCTGGTTCACCCACTGAATGTAGGCTACATCCACTGGACAAGGGCATAATCTTTATTCATCATCAACAATAGTTTACAAACTATCCCGGAGAGAGCTTAAAAGCTCCAGCTCAATGTGAGCCTCAGTGGACCACATATTTAAGCAAACCTTCAGTTACACATAACTGATTATACCATTGGTGAAACCACCTTGACTTAAACCATCAATTGGTTGTCATATCCCAACAATCTCCACCTTGACAACAATTTACTTAATGCCATGCCCTTGTAAAGCACCCATTTCACTGCTTCACCTGGATTTGTCATGTATCCACTGACAACACCAACCACATGTGAAAAGATCTCATAAGATCTCATCGCACATCACACCAGCGTACCATACACTAGACATATAACCTTTTTCTTCATTACGTGGACATCAACCTGAAGAAAAATCAATCCGTCTCTTATTCATTTCCGCTCAAGATTGTTTTGCTGCTCCCTGATCCTCCATCTTGAATGTCCAACCGAACCAACCTGTTGATCTTATCCATGCTTGGTCCTAATTCAAGCATAACGCCAACAGCCCAAAATACAAGATAATGAATACCATAAACTCAATGGTTACACCCACTTCTTGTAAAACATGATTCACCATGAAGGAATAAAAAAACATCTTGTACCACATGCTTGAGAGACTGCTTCAAGCCATACAATGATTACTTTGAGCTTGCAAACAAATCTTCCTATGCAATCCTGAGCACCTTCTATGCTTCACCTCGAATTTTGCAGCCAAAGACCTTAGCCAAATCCGGCCAAGACAACCAAATGAGCCTTTAGTGCTCACCTTTAGGTCTCTTTACAATGTAGTTAACCACGCCTTTAAAATAGGCTTCATTACATGTAATTTCGTGGACAAAAAACATACTATGGCCAACCAATACAATGCGCCCAACAACCAACTCATGCCCTACCCTTTTTAGTTTACCTAAATCTACATTTAGTTTCATAGGTAACTAAACAACCTAGGGTATGCATGCCATTCCATGTCTTACAGTCACATGCCCAATTACATGCAAAATTTAAATTTTACAACTCCAAAAAATTATATTTTATTTTTAAATGATGACTCCACCATCACCATTGCTGCCATTGCTCTCTTTACCCTTCTGGAAACACTGTTGTAAAGGAAAATGTCCTATGGCTAGGGTTTAAGAGGCCATCAACGTACTGGGGTTGAAAGAGAGATGCACAATGTTCAGCAAGTATATATAAACAAGATTCAGAGATGAGAAAGGTCCACACCTGATAAACTGAAGGCTGGTCCAAACTTTCTCTTCAATCCTCTTCTTGCTCCTCTCGCTCCAAGAGACCTACAAAACAAGTTATACCTTCCTCAAACCATTATGACCACATATAAGACAATGATAATCAAATGAATATGAAACAATGATCTGAATAGCATTATAATATGATCATAAACAGAGATTCAATCACACATTGAACAATGATTTGGGAAGAAGAAGGACATCACATCTTTATTAATCTTGAAAACAAGTACAAATATACCTTCTCTTCAAGTTAGGCACCTCACGAAACCTTGATCTAGATCTACTGTTTCTCTTCTCCAAAGAACTCAGCCTCCAAGCTCTGTAACACAAGGGAAAGCTCCTAGGGCAAAGGTGTAGGCAAAGAGAGTCCAGATTCCTCCAGCATAACAATGCATAAAATTCCAAGTCCCCTCTCATGGCCTTCTCCTACTTCTATTTATATGGGTGAAATAAGGTAGTTCGAAGGTTAGAGAAGTTACAGCAGTTAAGGAAATGCAGTTACATGACATAACTAATCTCCAGTTAACGCATGTTTTAATATTTAAATGTTAAGAAACAAATTCGCGGGTCTGCAGTAGAGCAACCCGCGAATGATGCGCGACTCTACATAAGAGCAACCCGCGAATACCAAGATTCGCGACTTGCTGTGAAGGATACTCGCGAATGATGCGCGATTTGTTAATAGGGAGAGTCGCGAATACATCCTAACATGGCTAAGTGGCAAAGTAACTGGCTGGATAAAGGCAGAAATGTATTCCATAATAAGCCAAGCTATAGTGTTCTGGAAAAACCTCAATCCATAAGTGTCCTTTTGTGTGCCAACATAAGGAAAGTTGACACTCGGACGAAGAGGTGCCATTCTGGTGTATAACATATGCCCCCTAATGTGTGAGGTTAGAGGGGAAGACGATAGCCGAAATACATTATAAAGGAAACAGCTGAGTATGGAGAGAGAGCAGAGAATCCAAGATCGAAAGGCTCGAGTGAAAGTACCTGAAAGAGAGATAAATGTCAGAAAACTGATCTCTGGAACATACACGTCCATATACAAATCATCGCCAGAAAGATACAGGCGGATCCAACATATGTATAACTGATGAAACTATCATGGTCGCTCAATATGCAAAAAAGCACCATATCAAATCTAAAGGAGCCATGGCCACAAATGAACAAGGTGGATCCATGCTCAACAATCGATCATAGCCACAAAAAATTCAAGGTGGATCTATGTCTCAGCAAAATGTCATATAAAGATAACAAGGTCTTGCGCAACTTGGGCAATAGCAAAAAGATGACAATGCTACTGTCGGCCCAAGGTCTTCAATCCAAACCGCCCAAAAAAGGTACGAATCCTAACCATGCTAAATAAAGAAGCTGAAGTCGAACATGGAGGAAGCCGTTTGATTACCGGTCAATAATGAAAACCGTTAACAAACGCGAGAGAAACCACCATTAATGAAAATGGTCCCCAAAGTACCTAGTACATTCTAACAAGTGTGATTACAAGGACTTGAAGTCGAACACTTGAAGAATTCATTGAGTAGGAGACATTAAGGTATCCCCACTACCCAATAGCGAGGGAAATTGCCATTAAGGACAACAATTCCCAAGGTACTGTCATAAAACTCTAAATCTCATTCCCAGAGCAAGATGTGTTGCAGTCGATAGGAAGAGATCCGTTGGAAGGAAGGCATTAAGGCATCCTTCATCATCCAACACGAGGTAAGTCAAAGACTAATTGGATCTGGAAATGGTACTGAATTTCACAAAAAGGACCGCTGAAGACATGATGTAATGAACTGATACCAGGGAATGGCCGACACAAAAGGTCAAGGCAACTGCAGAATGGCCGACAAAGGTTTAATCCTTGAACAGTGAGCATGACACAAAAGTGACTTAGGCAGCTTTTGACACGAAATAGGACCAACGAGAAAAATCTACAATGTAAGAGACATTGCCAGATTCCCCATATAATTGGAAGAGAAACCAACTAGAGGAGTAAGAAAATCTGAATCAGGATAAGGTCAAAAGACTAGGACCCAACTGTTGATAGACTCAAAACTAGTGCTTTGTTCAAGGAAACAAGACTTGTTGCTATGATGTAAAAAGACATGGAAATAAACCTTCCCCTTCCCTTCTTTCTTGTAAAGGTTTAACGAGTCCAAGAAAGCAAACTCGGGACCATCTTCATTTTTTGACAAGCTCGAAGACAAGAAAGAAGATTGCTTGATAAGGCACTGATTCGTGGATTTTACGAGCCCGAACTAGTACATGCTCGACGATGTTTTCATAATTTAGAGAGTCTGAAAACTCCAAAGAAGACTCCAGGGGGGGTCCTTTTTCGTACAATTTAGTCTCTTGAGGCCGAAAAAGTATAAAACAAACAACAGAAGAACTCTCTTAACTTCCGAAGAAGAAAAGGCGCACCTTTTTTGTAATTAGTCAGGAAGGTCCGAAAAAGGTTAAATTACCACCTACCCAACGCTCCTTCAAAAGCAGCATATAAAGCCTGAGTTTTATGAGTGTGAAGGAAGGCAAGATCACTCAGAAAGATCCATTTGATTACGAGAAATGGGGCTTACAACAATAAACTTGATGCTTTGTTCTGTAGGGTTTAACGAGCATGACAAAGACATAAAGTACACTCGGAATCTTTTTCATGTTTTGGTCCAGAGCACGAAAAAGAGAAAACTAAGCTCATACCGGGGATTCCTTTTCCGTAAGTTTAGTCCCTCAGGTCCAGAAAAGAGATAAACCTATGCCTGAGAATACTCTTCTCAATTCAGTAGAAAAGAGAGGGATCCTTTCTCGTATTATTCCACATGGTCCGAGAAAGAGATAACCTACCACCAATGTGGATGCCCATTCACATATTCTTAACAAGCCTGAATGGACAAGTTTACTCGGCAGTCAAGTCTATTTTGAGGAGTTATACTTGGGCCTAAAGAAACTCATAATCTTTCCCGTGAAATTTTAACGAGTCCGGAAAAGTCAACTCGCGGCCTCTTTACTGTTTTTAACGAGCTAGAAGGAGAGCAGAAAGAATGCTCTAAATGCGAGGAGACGAGTGTCATAGACAGGCGAAACGAGTTCCAAGCGCAAGGAACAAACCTATGCATAATGCAAGGAAAGTGAGCAAGATAAGGACACTCGGGGAAGGTCTCCTCGGGGTAAAGGGTGTCAAGTTGCAAAGGCGAAATGATACAAGGCTTAGAGGCAAATGAGAACAAAGATGAGGTCTTATACAACGAGCTAAAAGCGTGGAAGCCGACATCAGGCTCATAAGCGCGAGCAAGGCATATGCAAATGCAATTACAGCTTGAACAACAAGGTGAGGCCCATAAACAGTTGTGAATCCAACTACAAATCCCGTCTCCAAGAAAAAACAACATCAGAAGAAACGATCCTATGCGGGTCACTTTGGCAGAAACACTTGTGACTTCGCTATCTTCTACAAAAACAAAAGTCAAGGCAAAATCAACCGAAGAAGATTCTATAGGACCAAGGCTCGAGGGCTTATAATCAATAAGATCAACCTCAGAAGAGAAGTGAAAATCAACAAGGGAGATAGAGTCTGCAGGAACATACTCAATATCACAGGAGCTGAGAAATTCATAAGAAAAAATCAAACTCATCAGGATCACTGACTTGCTTTTCAAATGAAGAATCAAAAGACTCAACAAAAA
>LPNX010262615.1:368656-381156 GCA_001517045.1 Pseudotsuga menziesii
ACCTTAATCTAGATCTGCTATTTCTCTTCTCCAAAGAACTTAGCCTCCAAGCTCTGCAACACAAGGGAAAGCTCCTAGGGAAAAGGTGTAGGCAAAGAGAGTCCCGATTCCTCCAGCATAACAATACATAAAATTCCAAGTCCCCTCTCATGGCCTTCTCCTACTTCTATTTATATGGGTGAAATAAGGTAGTTCGAAGGTTAGAGAAGTTACAGCAGTTAAGGAAATGCAGTTACATGACATAACTAATCTCCAGTTAACGCATGTTTTAATATTTAAATGTTAAGAAACACATTCGTGGGTCTGCAGTAGAGCAACCCGCGAATGATGCGCGACTCTACATAAGAGCAACCCGTGAATACCAAGATTCGCGACTTGCTGTGAAGGATACTCGCGAATGATGCGCAAGTTGTTAATAGGGAGAGTCGCTAATACATCCTAACATGGCTAAGTGGCAAAGTAACTGGCTGGATAAAGGCAGAAATGTATTCCATAATAAGCCAAGCTATAGTGTTCTGGGCAAACCTCAATCCATAAGTGTCCTTTTGTGTGCCAACATAAGGAAAGTTGACACTCGGACGGAGAGGTGCCATTCTGGTGTATAACAAACACCCACAAAGATGCAGATGGCTTTTTCACCGAGTGAGTCTCAGCCCAAAATATTAAAAAAAAAAACTTTTCGCAGAAATTTATTCTAAACTTCCAAATAAACTTCCATTAAAATATTCAGTTTTTATTATTATTTATTATTATTCAAACTTCCATCATTAAAACATCCAACAAATAAAAATAATGATTTTTATTTTACTTGAAATTTATTCTTAGTCACTCTCCAAAAAATAACGCAGCAAGCTTGCATAGGCTGGCATTCACGCCGAACTTCTGATAAATAAAATAACAAATGTAAAATGAGAATTTTTAATTTTATTTTAGGATAACTACCAAAATTAATGAAAATAATTTATAGACTTAAATCAAAGAACATATGATTAAATAATATTAACAAAACTTGATTGACAAAATGCACATGAGAACTATCCACAATAGGCAATTAATGACGCACACGGCGAATCTAAAATAGGCATAATGAGGACTTCATGTGTGACTTTATGGTGGAGACTCAACTGAACAAGGAGAGCTGCTAATGCAGCAAGTCCCTGCCATATGTCATTGAGCTCTTTGGTAAGATGGTTTGCTTTGGTTCATGTTGCAGCAGCCGAAACAAGCCTTGTGAAACTCATGTAAAGTAGTTACATCCCTAGAGAGAAGCCACATGCAAATATTATATTCTCAAGATCATGGTAGCCACTTTTGAATTAAGGATTACCATTTGTGTCGTAGATGGTAGAAAATAGTGGATTTGAGTGATCATGCTTCACCACTATAGCTTTGAGTTATGTTTCTATGCCTTTGAGCTTTGAGCTATTCTTTTGATGATGAGATTTCAGTCGCTCTAGCTCTTTCTCATTACTTGATGGCTTTGCTAGAGTGGTTCAAGGTTGGATTCAGGACATGGTTCTCTCGTTCAGGATTGATAGTTACCTTGTAGTTTGTTTTGCTAGAGTGGTTCAGGTTGAGATATCTTTGTAATGGTATATTTTAATTATAACATTTTAAAAAAGGTTGAGATATGTTTGCAATGTTATATTTTAATTATAACATTTTTTTAAAGTAACAAGCCTACCACTAGACGTTTAGAATATCAAAAGAGACGGGACATAGGACTTATCGAAGTTTGGACACAGAGGCCTTATACCCTTAGAAAGTATCAAAGGCTGGCGGGGCACACAGCCAACACACAGGACTCATCGAAGTTTCGATACACAGGCCTTATGGAGGCTTATCCAAGTTTTGAACCCGAGACTTTTATTTTATTATTAATTATTTGCAAATCTTGTGTTTACAAATCAGTTTATAAGGTAAACATTGTTGAAAACGAGATAATTATGAACGCCATAACATAACATAAAGTCGGTGAAAGCAATATCAAATTCTAGCGAAATCAATTCAGCTTTATTATCGCATACAATAACGATAAGTTCATTCCATGAAAATCAAAAGGAGAAATAAATTTTGGACTGTAATATGTATATCTATTTGTAAGACCTGACCAAGGTGCCACAACCAAAGCAGATAATGGATTTCCAAGTGCGAGAATAGAGGGGAAGTAGCAAACACAGCCTGCCGAAACAGGTAACGTCCACCACTTGAGCTGCTCCGCCACAATAAACATAGCTGCTAATTTTTATTCTAGTAATATATTGAGCTTTCAGTTGGATTCATTGGCGAATGTTCAATATATTATTAGTCTGTAAGAAGGGATGTAGAACCTTTGGCATTAAAATACATTTGTTCAAAGATTTAACTAAAAATTTCAGATGCATTTTCAGTTGTATTCGGAAGTTGCTCAATATTGCGAATATTGTGTGATTTCTAAACATGGACAAAATGAAAACAACTTTCAGTGGTAATTGTGAACTACATTCTATTAATTAAAGTCTCAAAATTCTATGCAGCGTGCAATCTAGCTCTAGCTGCTTCCGGCAAGGGCTCCGAAATTGCCGTCAGAGTTCAGCCCGCTTCCGAACAATATCTGGTTGGTATAAAACATTATACCACCAAAATACGGTCTCTTCTTTTTTTGGTTTCATGCGACCTTCATATAAGAATAGATTCTATAAAGAAGATTCAAGGTCACAACCACAATTAGTGGTGCCATCACTTGTTCACTCACGAAGCGGGCCGCCTTTGGACCGGAGGGAATCTCACTTGTGGGCAAATATATGCAGGCTATGTAGCATAAGAATCAAACACTTCACAAAACATTCAATCACAGCAATTGCTCGCACAATCTAGTTAACACATCATTTCTTTATTGTTTCCAAACGTGTTACATAATACTTTTGAGCTTTGACATAACAAACATGGAGAGACCGCCATGCAAGAGAAACACAAATATGAACAGTGATATGATAAGAGAGAGAAACGCAAATATGAATAGTGATATGAGAAGAGTTCAAGCGATGGAAATATTTGACAAGGTAAACGGGCATTTAGAGAGTATGCCAGAGTAGAAAAGATGCTACGGAAACCAAGTGAAAGCTCCAATGACCAATTTTCATAGGTGGACAGGGACGGTGTTCAAGAACATTTGATCTCTAGTGTTATCTTCAGACGTGTTAGACGATCGCATGGAGATATAAGGAAACTTGAGAAGATCTGGGATAGTGTTAATGTAATACAGTTGGATGACTTTCGAAGGGCTGAAAACTTTGAATACCTTGTCAACTACCATAACAATATCAAGACTGCAATGGTGGAAAAAGTAAATGTTGTTTTGAGGAGAGCTATAACCCATTGGAGCCGGGAGGATTGGAATGTTATAAGTTTATAACCATACAAATTGTATGGAGTGGAAATTTTATGGAATCTAAACGGTTAGTGGAACTCTTTGATCAGAGTAATAACAATGCCTCTTCTATACTACTTAGGATTGATGAATTCTCCCTTCATCTTAAGCTAAGAGGATAGTTCATTTCTGGTCATCAAACTAATCCAACAACTGCTTCACGTAGGGTTATAATTCAGAAGAGTCTATTGGACAAAAGTGATGATGATGGAATTTTATGTGCAATTTTGGGGTTTCGAGCAAGGCAATTTCCTTATAAACATCTCTTTCATTCAAGCTGCATAACGACTTGGTTTTTCTAGCTATTTAAATTTCCTTTTCAATTTTGGTATCTTGATTTGATCACACTGAACAAGAAACAGTTTCCTCCATAAGTATCGATTCCATTCCTTCGGTTGTTGACAAGTGTGTATTAAAAAGAGTGAACTGTCTCCATGTGAATTTGTTACCTCCAACCCTAATAATCGAGTAAACTCGTTATTGCAACTTATATATAGAAGGACGACCTCCATAATGGAGAATCAACCTCTTTCTTATTTGGTTTAATCAAAACATGGTTGGCATGCTCAATAGACAGTTAACTTGTCCCCGGTTCTGAATTTGTGGCTAAAATTTTTTGTGCTTAATATTCAAACGAGAGGGCGGACTTGAACCGTCTCATTGCTATCTTACTCCTTTTATGAAATTGATCACCTTGAGACAATCAAGCGTGAGAAGGGAATCTTGTGTTTTCTGTTAGTTTTATAAACCTCACTAATGTAATAACTTGGATGCGAAAACTATATATATATATATATATATATATATATATATATATATTAACTTTTACAAAAAGGCTTTCTCTCAACAAACCAATGTCCAGATCTTATATAATTGTTTTACTTAAGATTGTTTTACTTTTGTGGGAAGAAGAAAGAGCTCTTTCCCTAACCAGGTAGGGGAACTTTTTATTTTTCAACAATTTATGGTGTCTTACGATGATTAGTGGATGATCTCTTACGATAGAAGAGAGGTTAATAACAGGTTAGTGCTATTATATTATATTATTAGCTTACTTATTAGCTTACTGAATAAGTTAAATTGTCTTTTTTTGCTTCTTTAGATTATCCAAGATGGGATTTCATCGAAGGGCGCATTGGAATGTGTTTAACCTGAGTCATGAGAAAAACCTAGACACTATAAACCAACACTGTCGTTTTTCGGTTGTCATTCACATATTTCCACAGAAGGGAATCTGGTGTTTTCCCTCTATATTTTCGGGCTCTGGTGTAAAATTTCCTCACACACAGGTTGAGAGTCTGTATCTCCTTCCCCAGTGTGTTCTGTGTAATTCTTCCCCCAGTGGCTTCGTTGTCCAGGACGGACTGTTGTTTCCCCACCTTGTGAACTGTGTTTGCTGATACATTTGGAGACTGCTGTAAGTTGCTTGGGAGTCGTTTTGGCCACAATAGGGCCAAGAACGACTCAAGAGTTGTTTTCCTTGTCTAAGCTGTAACTGCTGATTGATTGCATGCATGCAATGGTTGGTCTTCGGACTATGCTGGGAGCAGGGATGGGGGCTTGGGTTGCTTGATAAACCTGGTGTGTTTGGAAACCACACAAATAGAGCTAGAGGGCTGGCTTTCTTCTCCACAACCCCTGAATAGCACTCGAAGGGAAGTTAGGGCCTGAAGGACTGTGTAGTAGAGAAGGGACTGATTCCTTGTGTTGGGTGTGTGTGGGTGTCTTAGAAGTCAGGCTAGTTCTAGTGTAGGTGTCCCTAGCTCTGTAATGAGCTCATCAGCTTAGCATTTAGCCTTTCCTAGATCCTGGATGGCCTGATAAATCCAACTGTGTTGGCTTGGCTGTGTTCTATGTATCCTTGGCTATGTGTAAGCCTGCTTGTTCCCTATTCCTTGGAGAATCATGCCCAACTCGGGGGTGGCAGCGTTGTTGAGAGATTAAGGAGCACGTTGGCCTATGGTTGGGTGGAATGTTGTAGCGACGTAGCTGGTTGTGGAACGAGTTCTTTATAAGATAAGTAATCTTGTCTATTTTACTTCTGCAATCATATTTACTGTTAATGATTATGATGAACATGTTGAATGCTTGTATGAATGTATGTTTGCTTCCGTTGTATGATGAATAATCATGTATGCATGTTCTAGTTCAAAGCATTTTGTTTCAGCATTTCACCATTTTATGAGTGCACATGTTCATGAGGCTCTTAGCCCGGATGGTTAACGCCATGGTAGCGTCCTCTTTGTCGGGAAGAGGGTCAGGGACATTACAGTGTGGTATCAGAGCCCATGTTGCAGCATGGGCCTGAATGAGCCATGAAAGATGCAGTGACAGAGGCAGGATTTTTTTCTTCCTAGCAAAGATCAGAAGTTTATGACAGAAAAATTCCACAAAAATTTGTTTAAGTTTTTGATTTGTCGGTTCATTGAAACACTTAGTGGGAAGGACTTCCGATGTAGTAGAGAGCTAGGTGGAAGCACAACTGACAGAGGACAGTTGGAAGAAAAATTGCGGAAAATTTTCTAAGTGTTTTGACCGTCGGCACATTGAAACACCTAGAAAGATGGATCGTTGATACTTAGCCGATTGAGCACCACCATTGAGGATGGCTAGACCACAATGCTCCCGACGGGTAAGGCCTTCGACCACCGACGCAGTAAAGAAAGTTTAAATTTTTTTCTAAGGCCCGAAGTCGTTGGCTATCAGAAGAAGATAGTGTTTCGTGCATCCGCCGTTGTGGAAGCCTAGAGCACTAGTCTTTTGACAGGGAGAAGCTCCGACTGCCGATGCCGGTCAAAGTCAGTTCACCGATCAGAAAGCATTAGTGGATTGGATCGCCGATCGGGAAAGGATCGAAGATGATGAGCCGCTGTTGCAGCTGCTGATCGAACTAACCCACCAATGCTTTAGTATTCCACTCACCGATGCCGAGGTGTTAGTGGATTATGGAGTTGATAGAGTCAGCAAAAGATAGAGAAATTTTTTGCCGACAGAAGAAGAGAAAAATTTTCAAAAATTGTCTAAGTGTTGAGGCCATCGGTGATCGGCGACGGTTAGCTGTTTGGATCGGCAGAAGTTAGTGGTTCATAAGCCCGCTGTTTCAGAAGCCTAGAGAACTAGCCTTTCGACGAGAAGAGACTGTCGATGCCGATCAGGTTATGCCTTAGTAGATTTGGCCACCGATCAGAAGAAGATCGAAGATGGTGGGCCGCCGTTGTGACTGCTGATGGAACTATTTCACCGACAAAAGAAGAGAATCGAGCCGATCAAGTGGCAAAAAGGAAGACTAAAAGGGAAAATTTTGAAAATTTCTCTAAGTCCTGGTGTCTTCGGCCATCGAATGAAGTTAGTGGATTGAACATCCGCCGTTGTGGCTAGCTAGTGAACTATCCTTCCGACGGATAGAGGCTTCAACCGCCGATGCCACAGTGATTAGTACTTCTAAAAGCTAATGAGCTACGACGGATGAGGTTAGTGGATTGAACATCCACCATTGTGACTACCTAGAAGACTAATCGTCTGACGCAATAACCTAGTCGATCGTCGACACAGAGGAGGTGAGTTTCCATTCGGATCACCGCAACGACAGGAAGTATAGTGACTTGGATCGCTGATGAATAGAAGATGGAAGAGCTGATGCCGCGGAAGACAAGGCAAGAGGAAAATTCAAATTTTCTAAGGCACGAGATCATCGACCATCGGGAAATGTTAGTGGATCGGATCGCCGATTGGAAAAAGTTCAATGAAGGTGACCCGCTATTGTGGCTACTTAGTCAACTAACCCTCCAACGCTGCAGCAACTAGTGCTTCTAACCATCGATATAATTACAGCTGCAGAAGACTTAAGGATACTATTGGCCGCCATTGTGGAAAGCTGGGAGATTAACAGGTTATGCTATTGCCGATCAGACGCGAGATAATAGACCATTGCAGGCCGATACAGTGGAAGGAATCAGATGAGTAACTCACCGATCGGAAGTCTAGACGTTTGCCTACGGAAACTGAAGTAAGAACACTTTCTGCCGTTGCAGCTGCCCAAAGGACTATGCACCCGATGCACAGCCAACTTGATCGTCGATGTAGATCGGATGTGTAACTGTTTTGACTAGCACAGTGTCGGCATAATAGCTGGGAAGAGGTCCGATTGGGCCTAAGGAAATTTGGGTTTTTTCAGAAGAATTTCTCAGTAGTTTTTCGAGCACTTTTTGACTGTCTTCAGTTGGTTTTCAACAAATTTCAGCAGACTATCCGTGGTCACAGAGCTGAATATGAAATAGAGAAAATTCCGTGTTTTTGCATAATTGTTGTTTTATGAATTTCCAGGAGAAAAGGTAAGTAATTTTGATTTATATTAATATTGTGCATCTAACAGTTTGATATGAACACATTTGCAGAACTTTAAATAACTTCTAAGAGCAGTACTCTAGAAAGAACAGTGTGGTAAAGCCAGAGGTGGTTCAGTCATGAGAACCCATGATGGGTATGATGCTCAGGATTCTTACGAGCAAGTAGAAGATGCCATGGGAGAAAATGTTCGTAATGGGAATGACGACATTGAGTCCAATGGAAGGAGATTCCAAGAGACATCGTCAGATGTTGCAGCCACCATGAGAAGCTTGGTTAAAGCCCAGGAAGAGCAGCATCAGTTGAATGCTACCATATTGTAGAGTTTGACAGATTTATAGAAAAAAATAAATTCTGGACAGGGTACATCAAAGCTAGAAGGCAGTAAGAGCAGCACTAGGAGAAGGAGAAGGAATTCTAGTGGATCATCTAATTCTGAAGTATCCAGTGGGGATACAAGTTCATCTCCTCAGAAGAAAAGAAGAAAGCACCATAGGGATCGCTCTCGAGATGAATTTAGGAAAGCTAAACCTCCTACATTTGATGGTGAGGTAAAGACTGGACAAGAAGCTGAAGCTTGGCTTCTTGGGATAAAGAAGTACTTTCAAGTGCATGATTATTCAGGGAACATGAAGGCAAGAGTTGCCATATTCAATTTGAATGGAAGAGCGTCCATTTGGTGGGAACACTTCAAGCAAGTAAAGAGGATCAGTGGAAGGAGACTTAAGTGGAAACAGTTCAAGAAGTATTTCAAGCAGAAATACCTCTCTGACAGGTATTATGATGACAAGATTAAGGAGTTCCATGAGCTGAGATTGGGACAGCGGACCATGGAATAATATGCAAATAAGTTTTTGGAGCTGTTGAGGTATGTCCGATACATCAGAGATGAAAAAGTGAAGGTCCAACATTTTCTGAGTGGATTACCTCAGTCTTACAAAGATAGAATCAAGTTTTATGAACCTAGAACTCTTGAGGAAGCAATAAGGAAGGCTAAGTATTACTATGAGCAAAGCAAAGGTAAGCTGGATTACCATAAGGCATGGAAGGACAAGAAGAATGAGAAGTTTGACCAAAGAAAGAAAGGTTTCAAACCTTCTAACTTTAGGAATCAACAGAAGCAGCCATCCCAAGCTGCGAGTAAGCCAGTTGGAGTGACAGGAGAAAATCCTAAAGATCCACAACAGAATAGAGGGCCACTCCAATGTTGGAAATGTGGAGGACCCCACATGCACATAAATTGTCCACTTGAGAATGAGAGGGCAAGGCCAGCTTATAACATTCAAGAAGCAAAAACAATGGGTCAAGTAGCAAGGACAGTCCCTAGGATTTATGCAGCACTAGAGGACCACCAAGCAGATCACCAGTCAACTGTGGTTGAAGTAGCAGGTAAGATTGTTGAGCAATCTGTTTCTATTTTGATTGACCCTGGTTCTACTCACAGTTACATTACTTTAGAGTAGTGGAGATTTGTGCTTTTAAGAAAGTAAAGCATTGGAAGTCTTGGTTAGTTCAGCTAGCCACTGGAACTAAGAGAAAGGCCAGTGAAGTGGTAGAGAAATGTCCATTGGTCATGGATGGATTGGTCAATTATGTAGATCTGAATGTTATACCGCTTGGTTCCTATGATGTTCTCATTGGATTGGATTGGTTAGAAGCTCACAGGGTAAATCTTGACTGTTATAATAAGACTTTCGAATGCATGAATGAAGAAGGGAACCTAGTAGTTGTGAAAGGTATTCCAAAGGTGATTTCAGTATGGAAGGTTTCAGCAATGCAGTTAAAGAAGTTCTGTAGGAAGGGTTCCCAGTTGTTTGCAGCCCATATTTTAGAGGCATCAGGCGATGAAACTCCAAGGTTGGAGGACTATCAGGTGTTACAAGAATTCAGGGATGTGTTCCCTGATGAGATTCCAGGGCTTCCTCCAAAGAGGGACATTAACTTCACTATTGAACTTGTGCCCAGAGCAGCACCAGTGTCCAAGGCACCCTACAGGATGAGTACACCAGAGATGCTAGAGTTGAAGATGCAACTGCAAGAGTTGTTGGAAAAGAAGTATATCTGACCGAGTGTGTCTCCTTTGGGAGCACCAGTTCTGTTTGTAAAGAAGAAAGATGGTACACTCAGGTTATGTATTGATTACAGACAGTTGAACAAGGTTACTGTGAAGAATAAATATCCTTTGCCTAGGATTGATGACCTCTTTGATCAAATGAGGGGAGCAAGGGTATTTTCCAAGATCGACTTGAGGTCTGGTTACCATCAGGTGAGAATCAAGGATGAAGACATCCATAAGATAGCCTTCAGAACAAGGTATGGACATTATGAGTTTGTAGTGGTATCATTTGGTCTCACAAATGCACTAGCTACATTTATGTGCCTTATGAATAGTGTCTTCAGTGGATATCTAGATAAGTTTGTTCTTGTCTTCCTTGATGACATTCTTGTTTATTCTAAGAATGAGGAAGAACATGAAGAGCATTTGAGATTGACATTGAAATTGCTCAGGGAGCACCAGCTTTATGTGAAACTGAGCAAGTGTGACTTCTATAAAGATAGAATTCAGTATTTGGGTCACATTATCTCAGAGGAGGGTATATCTGTGGACCCTGAAAAGATTGAAGCCATTATGAATTGGCCTACTCCAAGAAATGTGACATATGTAAGATCCTTTATGGGACTTGCAGGATACTATAGGAGATTCATTGAAGGATTCTCCAGAGTTGCGCTTGCCATCACTTATTTGCAAAAGAAGGGGATGAAGTTCGAATGGACATCAAGGTGTGAAGAAAGTTTCCAGCGGTTGAAGAATCTTCTCACCAGTGCAACCGTATTGAAGGTTGCAGATCCAGAGAAAGATTTTTTGGTGTGTACCGATGCATGCAGACAAGGGCTTGGAGGAGTCCTTGTGCAGGAAAACCACGTGATATGTTATGAGTCAAGAAAGTTGAAGGAACATGAGAAGAACTATGCCACTCATGATCTAGAGCTTGCAGCCATAGTACATGCTCTTAAGATGTGGAGACATTACTTGATGGGCAGGAGATTTGAGCTCATAACAGATCACTATGGATTGAAGTATTTGTTTGATCAGCCTACTTTGAATGCTAGGCAAGTAAGATGGCTGGAATTTTTATGTGAGTTTGATTTTAAAATCAAGCACATAAAAGGGAAAGAAAATAAGGTAGCTGATGCACTCAACAGGAAGGTGCATGAAATGCATGTGGCATCTCTTAGTAGTTTCCAATCGGATTTGAGGCAGCAGATTGTTAGTCATGCTGCTAGAGATGGATTGTATGAGCAGGTAAAAGACAAATTGCAGCAGCAAAGTCTTGAGAAGAGGTATGAGGGATATAAATTTGAAGAAGATAGACTTCTCACTTATAAAGGTAGAACTTATACTCCTGATGTAGCAGGTTTGAGGAGAGTTGTTATGGATGAAATCCATCAAGCTCCGTATTCCAGTCACCCAGGATATCAAAAGACCATTGCTACAACTAGAAAGTAGTACTTTTGGCCAGGAATGAAAAGGGATATGGCTGAGTACATTTCAAGGTGTATGAAATGTCAACAGGTAAAGGTTGATCATCAAAACCCTGCAGGTTTGTTGCAGCCTTTGCCAGTTTTGGAATGAAAATGGGAAGTTATTTCCATGGATTTCATTACAAGATTGCCGATGACTTGGAGACAACATGATTCCATCATGGTTGTGGTGGACAAGTTGACAAAATCAACACATTTTATACCAGTTAAGTCTACGCATAAAACAGATGACATTGCAAAGATCTTCATGAAGGAAATTTTCAAATTGCATGGATTGCCGAAGGCAATAGTCTCTGACAGAGATGTCAAGTTCACTTCCAACTTTTGGAAGGGGTTATTTGCATATTTGGGTACAAAGCTAAACTTCATCACTGCATACCATCCACAGACAGATGGGCAGACAGAGAGAGTTAATCAGGTGCTTGAAGACATGCTTCACATGTACGTGATGGACAAACCAATCAAGTGGGAAGATTACTTGCACTTGGTAGAGTTTTCTTATAACAATGGATAGCAGGAATCCTTGGGGATGAGTCCATATGAATCTTTGTATGGAAGAAGGTGTAGGACACCAGTGACTTGGGATAACCCAGTGAACAGGATTGTGCTTGGACCGGAATTGCTCAGGGAAATGGAGTAAGAGGTTGTAAAGATAAGGCAGAATTTGAAAGCAGCACGTGACAAATAGAAAAGCTATGCAGATAAGCATAGGGTGAATAGGTGGTTCAGTGTTGGGGAGCATGTTTACCTCAGAGTGAGGGCAAGGAAGAGTTCCTTGAAGCTTGGAAGTTGTGCCAAGCTATCACCAAGATATTGTGGTCCATTTGAAGTGCTTGAAAGAATAGGGCCAATTGCATATAGAATTGCATTGCCTGCTAGTACTAGAGCTCATAATATTTTTCATGTTTCTTTGCTTAAGAGATATGTACATGATCCTAACCATGTGATAAATTGGGATGTGATTCAGGTGGAACCCAAGGGAGAGTTTTGAATCGAGCCAATGCGCATCCTCGACAGGAAGGTCACAATGCTCCAAAGCCGAGCCATAGGTTAGGTAAAGGTGTAATGGGAGCACTACGAACCTGAAGAGGCTACATGGGAGCTGGAGGATGCCATTCGATTGGAACATCCATTTTTGTTCAATTCTGCGGAACACTGAGGCGATACCATTGTAGCATTTTGTTCAATTTTGTAAAGCACTGAG
>LPNX010262615.1:394156-403782 GCA_001517045.1 Pseudotsuga menziesii
TATAATGCGTGCGCGTTTTGGGACTGTTAGAACAGTGAATTGTCTTTGTCCAAGAGCAACTTCACTCTGTTTTTATGAAAATTCCAATTAGCGCGCATTTTTTTTCGAGAGCATGAGCTTGCCTGTGGAAATACTCACAATTTACACATTCTCCATCATTCTTTTTGTTATGCAGGTGCAACATTGAGGACATCTTTCATGGTTGAGGAGCACACAAGATAAGATACCAAGCTTCATTGTTATTTCATGGCGATGGTGGATATAACTTTCATTTGCTTATTATTCAAGAGAACCAAAGGTAAATTTTCCCATTCATTATTGTTTTGATGGGAAATATGAACAATTGAGAAGGAAGATTGAAGCACCTTGAAGGATCAATAGTTATAAAGCAAGTTAAAGGTTTGAAAGCTTGTAATTGAGGAGCAACAAAAACAAACTATATTGACATTGATCATTGTGGTGATGGGGAATGTACGTAATCGAGGAAGAAAATCAGCAAGGAAGAAGAGACCTCAAGAAGTCATCGAAGAAGAGAAACAAAATAAAAGAATAGACATGATGAATCGGAGGCTTTCTTTGGAAACTAATCCAAATCCAATTATAGAGGATATGACAGTTCATCCTATTAATCCAGCATAAGAAAAAAGGAAGCATTCACTAGAGGGACCTTCAATTTCCACAATAGTTGTTGAATAAGCACCCCATGGAAGTATTCAAGAAGCAAAACGTAGGTGCTCATTAGGGGATGTTTTTCAAATCCCACATCAAGTCAAAGCGATAAGTTACCATCTCAAGACGAAGCTCATGAAGAGGCGTTGTACACGGAGCCTACTGTTGAAGAGGCGTTGGACATGGAGCCTACTGTTGAAGAAGAAAATATTAACTGGACCATTGATGAGGATGTTGGACTTCCACCATCCAACTACCAGGAAGAGAGTGAAGGACAACAAGTTGCTACTGAAACGCTAGAGCGTATTGTTGATGCACTAGATGATAGAAATCCAACCCCCTTACCTCCATTATAAAGAACACGTCAAAGAACTCTGACGCTTATACAATTTGATGAAGGACTCCTCAATTCCATTGAAGGTATGCTATCTAAACGTAGTATTGCTTATCAAACTCAACAAATACTAAATAAATATTTTGTTTCTAAATGTGATGGAGATAAATGTAGATTATTTTTATCATTGTTAAAATCTAGGGGCATGAATATTGTTAGGAAATCGTTAGGGATAAAGATGATAAAGCCTTCTGGGCCAAGTTCTCATATAGTTAAAAGCTTAGTAGATGCCCTTGGTAAAATTGGTAAGAACACATGGTCAAAGGACCGCAATGCGGCTCGTCGTGTTGTCACAAGCAATTGTAAATAAGAACACCAGGGTCCTTCGTTTTCTCAAGCCTACATCTAAACTAGTTAATTTGAATGTAAAAATCCTCCGTAGGGATTCTATTAGAAGAGAACATCTTGACACAACTGCCCAGACAGATTTTTGGGCCTTTATTGGTCGGTTGCCACGTTGTGACATGAAGCTAGTTGATGCAGTAAAGGGACTAGTGTAGAGTTTTTGGCATGATCACACAAGGCCTTTTTCAAACCGGAAGGATGTACTAAAACTGATAAGGGGTTCAAAGGACCGTGAACCACATATCAAGCATCTTCTTGATATAACACAGACAAAACTATATGAGAAATTTAGGAATGAACATAGACAATTGAATTTGGGGCAAAGATCTTTTGAGAAATGTAAGCCCTGGTATGTTATAATAAATACTCTTCGTAACACTTGTTGTTGTAGATACCATGTAGAATATGAATATTACTATGAAACATTTTTGTACATTCGTCCTGTGTTGCATACTAACCATGTGCAGGATTGCTCCTTGACAATACCACCGACCTCATCAAGAGAATTCATTCATAGTATCATGTGCAATAGGCCTGAGGGGAAAACTTACTATGCAAAATCCTGTTTGGATGGAACTTGCTCCAACTGTGCTGGAATGACATTATTGAGCCAATGTATGCACGAGACTGGAGACAATAAATTTGGGAATATGGTTATAGACATGAAAAGTTTCAAATATATCAGCTATGAAATAGTCCCAGGGAAAGAAAGCAAAAAAATACAATTGGTGACATCTCAGGTACATGCATTTATCTATAAATTTATGTTTGAATAGTTGCATTTCATTCCTTCCTTACAAAAAAACCTGATATTGAGATCATTTTGTGTCAACAGGTACAAGTTAGTGTCTTCGTCAAGGAATTTATTGAAAAGACACGTCAATATGTTCAGCATGTCCACTTGGCACGATGGCAGGATGAGAAGTTTAGAATATGCAGAGATTCATTTCCTCGTGGTACTATACTTTCAGTTGTTAATTTTACTGAGAACTACACTCTGCAACCTCAAAATGAGATCCAAATTCAGTATTATCACTCTGAGCAGGTTTCCTTGATGGTGCATATCACATATAGGCATGGCCCAAATAGTAGTGAAGAGCAAAGAGAAATTCTAAAGGAATATCACTTCTACATAAGTGATGATAGGTGCCATGACTTCCACTATGTACGTCGTTGCTTCATCATGTTCTATGATCATTTGAAGAGCAGGAACATACAGATGGATCGACACTGGATTTGGTCTGATGGATGTGTTGGTCAGTTGAAAAATGCACGCATATTTCAATGGTTGTGTTCATTGCATAAAAACTTCAAAGTTCCACATATGTGGAACTATTTTGAGACTGGGCATGGCAAAGGAGAACATGATGGAGCCGGAGCATGTGTAAAAATAGCCCTACGAAGAGAGGAATTGAAATTATCTACAATATCTACTATTTGAAATGCTCAATCTATAGTCAGGTGGTGCACGTCAGTAATGGGAGAGGAATCAGCTATGCAAGTAGAATCCACAAGAAAGAGACATGTGGAGAGATTTTTTTGGGAGGTGGTAGACATAGATCATTCACATGTATGGGAATGCAAGACTATTCCTGGGACTCATGGCTTTCATTCGGTTCGAAGTTCTAATAACCCAGTATTTGAAATTTGGACCAGAAAACTTGCTTGTTTTTGCCCACCTTGTTGTGATGGTGACTGGGATGTGTGTGAATCATTGGATTGGGTTAATGGATGGGATCGCATATCACTTCCACTTGATCAACGTGCAATTGTTGAGTTAACTCCGTTGGAAGAAGACCAATCGTCTATTTCTATAGATTTTTTTCATGTATCAGACCTTGTACAACCTGGTATGATGCATTTCCTTAACATTTTTTTGTTAAATTTACGTAGTCTTGAAACTCACATTAATCACGAAAAATATTTGATCATATACCTACAATCATACTATGCAGGACACATATACGCAGTGGTTTCCTCAAAAGATAGTGAATGGGGTGGTGATTACTGGTTGGCATGTTGTATAGAGGGAAAGCAAACCCTCATTATGTCCATGATTGATGTTGAAAACAACCACTTCCCCATTGGGTCTATGGTTATTAAAGGTGAATACCTTACACATGACAACAATGCAAGAAAGAAGGGTGGATATGTTTACAGGGATTACAAACTAGGTGCAAGTGTGTATCACTTTACCAAATTAATCATTGGTACAAACCTCTAGGTACAAACAATGCCTAGCCGAAATTCATCGAAGGTACTCTACTTCTTACTAGATACAGAGCACGAGAGACTAATGGAGACCATCATTATAAGAGATGATCCGGAGGGCTTGGTTGTATGATAATAGGTGGGATCTAGCATGATGAGGTATGCATCATAATTTTAATTTCCCCATGTATGTTTCTTATGAATATGTCAATTTTGTGTTCTTGATATGCAAAAGTTTCCATAATGTTGTTTATAAATATGCCAAAATTTCTCTTGTATGTCAAGTTAATGAACATGCCAAATTTTACATATGATCAATAAACCATATATATCAATCATATGAACATTTCAAGATCTCATTCACAGGATATACATAACATTAGAATACATACATGTACCTCTGTATGTCATACCTATCAAAGTTCTTTGTAGGCTCTCTTACAGGACTAAAACCCTATTTTTTTAAGTAGGTAATATTGTCAATGTTTTCAGCCGATATATACAACTAGGATGATGGAAACAAGATGCCGCAATGATAAACTTATGTTTTAAGGCTTGTATAATTTCCTTCTTGACAACTCACCTCTTATACCCGCATGTCCATTTCCAAAGGGGTAGTGCCTAGTAGTGTTGGAATTTCATCTCATTTTTATTTATTGAGAAGTTTAATTTCTACTTAAAAGATAATAAAAGATAATAAGAGATTTATTTAACTTTGTTTTTAGTTGATTATGTTTTTTTGAACATTGAAAGTGGAAGAAAATAACCTACTAATATTGACACAAACAACTCAAAAGTAACATGCTTCAACATTATGCATATGAAGTATTCAAAAGGAACATGTGCTAACATTATGCATGTGAAGTAGGTAAACATCGTGCATGTGAAGATATTAAGTGATAAACTTAATAAACAAACAAAATTTGGAACCTCTCATGCTTTCGAAAGGTTAATGTTTCATATGCATAATAGAAAATTTTGGGAGGCTGACATGTTGGGTCATTGGTGTACTTGAAATTGTGATATTTTAGTTTTCAATTAAAAGATATGCTTTTATTAAGGAGTTTAATTTCCAATTAAAAGATAACAATAAACTCATTTCCTCATGTTTCTCATTGATCATGTATTATAAAAATCCTAAAACAAAACAACATACTAGCAATGACAGCTCGACAACTCAAAAGTAACATTAAGTCGTTGATGCACAGAAAGCCACAAACGGTGGGGATGTGGTTGGCGTTGCCATATTTCCCATGCCCAAACACACTAGCAGGAGTTGACAGAATTCAAAATTGAGGCTCCGTGAGGTTTTTTGTGCACCGGGCCCAAGTCCACCAAGTGTCCCTGAACGATATCTGGAGGTGACCTGCAACTTGCCATAGATCGATGCTCGGGCCTCCAATCGATGAACTATCGATTTCGTTGGATTCGTGACATGGGATTTTAGCTAGGGTGGGGCCTCTCCCTCCTATCCATTGCCCGATGATCTCTGTCTACGGTGGTTTTTGAAGCTAGGGTTTCCCTCAGTAGGGGACAATGCACTCACACCAACGAGGGCCAAAGCTGGAAAGCCATGGATGGTGGGGATGCAGTTGGTGTTGCCATATTTCCCATGCCCAAACACACTAGCAAGAGTTGATGGAATTCAAAATTTCCACTTCGTGAGGTTTTTTGGGCACTGGGCCCAAGTCCACCAGGTGTCCCTGAACGATATCTGGAGGTGACCTGAAACTTGCCATAGATCTATGCTCGGGCCTCCGATCGATGAACCATTGATTCCGTTGGATTTGTAACGTGGGATTTTAGCTAGGGGGGGGGGGCTCTCCCTCCTATCCATTGCCCGATGACCTCCATCTACGGTGGTTTCTAAAGCTAGGGTTTCGCTCAGTAGGGGACAATGCAGTCACGCCAGCGAGGGCCAAAGCTGGAAAGCCACGCATGGTGGGGATGCGGTTGGAATTTCCATATTTCCTGTGCCCAAACATGCTAGAAGGAGTTGACGGAATTCAAAATTTCCACTCTGTGAGGTTTTTTGCGCACTGGGCCCAAGTCCACTAGTTGTCCCTGAACGGTATCTGGAGGTGACTTGCAACTCACCATAGATCAATGCTCAGGCCTTCGATCGTCAAACCATTGATTCCGTTGGATTCGTGACGTGGGATTTTAGCTAGGGGGGGGGATCTCCCTCCTATCCATTGCCCGATGACCTCCATCTACGGTGGTTTCTGAAGCTAGGGTTTCACTTAGTAAGGGACAATGTAGTCACGCCAATGAGGGACAAAGCTAGAAAGCCATGGATAGTGGGGATGCAGTTGGCGTTGCCATATTTCCCATGCCCAAACATGCTAGCAGGAGTTGACGAAATTCAAAATTTCTGCTCTGTGAGGTTTTTTGCGCACCGGGCCCAAGTCCACCAGGTGTCCCTAAATAGTATCTGGAGGTCACTTGCAACTCACCATAGATCGATGCTTGGGCCTTTGATCGATGAACCGTCGATTCCATTGGATTTGTGATGTGGGATTTTAGCTAGGGGGGGGCCTCTCCATCCTATCCATTGCTCAATGACCTCCGTCTATGGTGGTTTCTGAAGCTAGGGTTTCGCTCAGCAGGGGACAATGCAGTCACGCCAATGAGGGCCAAAGCTGGAAAGCCACGGATGGTGGGGATGTGGTTGGCATTACCATATTTCCCATTCCCAAACATGATAGCAAGATTTGATGGAATTCAAAATTGTGGCTTCGTGAGGTTTTTTGCGCACCGGGCACAAGTCCACCAGGTGTCCTTGAATGGTATTTGGAGGTGACCTGCAACTTGCCATAGATCGATGCTTGGGCCTTCGATCGATGAACCGTTGATTTCGTTGGATTTGTGACATGGGATTTTAGCTAGGGGGGGGGGGCTCTCCCTCCTGTCCATTTCCTGGTGACCTCCGTCTATGATGGTTTATGAAGCTAGGGTTTCGCTCAGTAGGGACAATGCATTTCATGCCAACGAAGGCCAAACTTGGAAAAACCTATCCCTAAATAGGGTTTATTGTTTAACATGCATGGCCCATAACCATAACCCTACCAAGGAAACCCTAATCCTAACCCTAATATTATCTTATTGTCACAACTCAATTTAGAATCAATATAATGTCGAACTAAACTTTTTCAAATCCGGTGGACTTATGCTTCAAATCATGTTGATTCACAAAGTTGGTTCTCAGTATTTGGATTCTATTGTAGTTCCTTTAATGCTGAGTGATTAGTCATTGGGTGCATGAGGTTTGTTGAATATTGTTGTTGCTTGTTGATGAAATGTGAAGCATGTATTGCACTTAGTTTTATTAAATTACACTTGAGCATTGACTTAACTTGTAATTTAATGAATCCAAACTCACAATTTTTAATTAGATATATCCAGTTGGTGTGCAATTAGTGAGTTCATTGAAACCTTGAAATACATTGTATTGCACTTATATTTATAAAATTACACGAGCAAGAACTTCGACTTTAGTGTGCATGTATTGAGATCATTGAAACCTTTAAATATAATAGTTTTTTCTTTTGACATAGTGCATTCATAAGTAATAGATAATCCTCACAAATCAATACAATAGATTGACACAAGAACATGTGGAAACCAAAGAACAAATTCAAAGTGAAATGTATCATTCATTTATAACTGAAATGTCAATGTACATGTCTCCAAAAGTACATATATATCCAAAAGTATCCAAAAGTACATATATATCCAAAAGTAACTAGAAGTACATGTGTCTCCACAACTATCCAAGACTATCCAAGCCACATGTACATGTAAGTGAAATGTTAATGTACATGTCTCCAAAAGTACATGTATCCAAAATTGTCCAAGCCACATGTACATGTATCGAAATGTACATATCCCATAAGACACATCAAAACTCAAGCTTCCTCTTGTTCTTTCTCAAGGGTGATCCTGTAGGCACAACTATAGGACTAGTGTGCATCTCTGGATCCTGCAAATTAAATATCCATTGTTAAATTCAACTAAATATGTACTAATACATTAGCTCAATAAAATACCATATCTAAATTAACTCAAAAATTATGAAAATGTTAATGGACATTGTATGAAACAATTGTTCATTAATAGACATCTCACCTTAGTGAGAGACTGTGACAAAGGGGATTGTGTTTCTTGTGTAGCAGATGGAGCTATTGGTTGAACATGAAGGATGGTCGCATCCATGGTCGAACCAAAGGGGGCAGGAACTGGTGGTGGTGGCTACAATCACCAAATCTTGAAATAGTTAGAAATGTGCATGAATAAACAATAGACAACAATAACAGACTATGTCTATATCATGTTCAAATAGTTGTACCTCTGTGTGGCTTGTTATTATTGCAGATACCACATTGACTGTTGCATCAATAACTCTTGCTGCTGGTGGCTACAATCACCAAATGTTGAAATAGTTAGACATGCATGAATAAACATACATCAACAGTAATAAACTATGTAACGATCATGTTGAAATAGTTGTGCCTCTGTGTGACTTTTGCCATTGTAGATGCAGCACTGACTGCTACATCAACCATCCCTGCAAGGTTTTCAATAGTAAACTCTGGCTCCTGATGCAGTAAACATGCAAATCAAACATTAACAAAACATTTTATGCACTAGATTTCAAGTTAACCATGAAATATCATCAAAGGATATACAAATTACCATGGTATCAGTATCTCCATGGTCATGGACAACTTGACTCTTTCTAGGAGTAGGTCGCCTCATATACACTTGACCCTTGTTCACATATGGCCTATGAGGAGATACAACTCCAGGAAATGGTCCAGGTGTTTCGGTTGGTGCCTATAGTCAACAAGATTTCATGTAGTTAGACATGCATGATTCAACAAACATACATGTATTTAGAAAATGACATTTTTAAATGTTTAAAATGTTTACCTCCATCACTGTTTTGCCTCGTGAAGGATCTGACATCTGCCTAGATATTTCCTCGGTCGATATGACCATGGATCCTACCTCCATCTCTGCTTTCCCCCATGAAGGATCTGGCATCTGCAAGTTTAATAATTGTAAATATTAGACCGTAGATAACATTAGTGAACTAACATGTATAGTATGTGGAAATTAACAAATTAACAAGTATTAAAAAACTGAAATTTTAAAATGTTTACCTCGGTGTGAGATATGGCAATGGGTGCTATAGGAATATCTCCACCAACCAAGGGATCAATGGATGGAATGTCATGCCCCTGTGTAGAGTGTGGAACATGAAACTCTAGGGCGTCGCTGCCGGCATAAAGCATCAACTGCAAGTTCACAAAATTAATATATTAGCTCAAACTATACATATGTGTACAAAGAGGAAAATAAATGAAGAATTTATTACAATTAACCATATACATACATCACTAAAAAACCCACTGAAGACAACATCTGATGAAAGACCATAGCATGGACAACCACATGATGTGCACTCGTGAGGCTCAAAAGTAGGTTGGGAATGTGTTGATGGTGTTGCACTAGTAGATGGTCCTGCAGTAGATGGGGGTACTGCACTAGTGGGTGATACTGCACTAGAAGATGGTCCTGCACCATGACGACCTGGTGTATGTACCACACCAGGGATAGATGTCCCTTCCTCACCCATATGTTGAACCATAGTGTTATGGCGAACAACGGCTGGTGCCAAACTCAAAAATGCATCACGTGTTTGTGGAATAACACGATTTACAGGTGGGACATCTGGCAAGGTGCAGGGATAGGGCGATCAATGTCTCGAAGCCTGGCATTGGGTTAGTTTTGGGGCATCCCCCCACTGATCCCCTGAAATGCCAATATATCAAAATAGTTTACGTGTTTACCCAACACGAACTCTGCATACATCTTTCGAAGGAAATACAAGGGGATTTCCCTATTGTTGTGTGGTGGCATATCAAAAACCATATACCATCTGTCCATCCAATTATCAACAAATGGTTGATATGTGCACCACTCGATAGAGATATGTGGCCTA